>JAECUM010002540.1:0-123576 GCA_016617855.1 Megalonaias nervosa
GAAAAATTGTTAAAGCTACGTTAAAAATCTAAATCACACACACACACACACACACACACACACACACACACACACACACACACACACAAAATTCAGACGTTAGTGGATGGAATTGTTTACGGCATACATGCATACAATATGGGTGAGGTAGCTAGAATCAGACGACTGTAAAATCGTCATCCTTGTCATGTCTAGTGAAATCCCATTTAACTGGAAACTATATTAACATTTTCAATACAGTGCACCAATTACAATAAGTGACATCATCGCGAGAAGAAAAAAATTCAATGTAAAGCCAATTTAAAATCAAGTACTAAGAACAACATATTTAAAGATATGGATGCAGTAGTAACACATATCTTGAGAAATTTTAATTTGATAGACAGTCAGAAATACGAGACATGTGTTAGACTGACATTAGCCCCTCCTCCCCCCCCCCCATGTATTTCCGGACAGTCGTGAAAATACCTGAACTCCAAGAAGTAAATTAACCTGTAACTCCTATCAATAAAGTACCATTCAAATTCTGCAGGTTACATTCCTTATATAAAGCTTTGTTTACCCTTGGTTCAATTAATTGTTTCTTTTCAAATGTTCCCTCAACAAAGGATATATTCAGTAAGTCAGTGGATTGTATTGCTTGTGTCTAGTAATTGTTTCCTTTCCATTCAGTAAACCTGACACAAAGACCATCCTTTTTCACACCAAGTTTCACCTTAATAATGGAGGCAGGAAATCAGTACCATTGCCGATCGTGGGATATTTTGAATCTGTCAAGAAGTGATCAAACATCTGTCCGACTGTATTATATCATGGCCAACATTTATAATTTATCTCCTAAACCTAGAAGCGATAATTCCAGAATAAACAGAGTTTTACGAGCTCACGAGACAGTGCACTTCTCGTGTAATTTCTGCTCGAATGAGCGTCTTAAAAATAAACCGCAAATTTTCTAATGCGTTTCAATGTAAACATTTAAATTTGTAGCGCCCTGGTTTCAGGATTCTAATCGTCAACAAATATTACTAAATAAGGAAAAATAAAAGAAAGCTGAAGGCAACAATATTAAATCACTTGCGAACAATACATATTGACATAAGCATTACCCATGTATGAACCTGTACATGTTGGAGAATGTATGAACGCGTGCATATTGTAGAATGTAAAAACACGCGCATATTGTAGAATGTATGAACGTGTACATACATTGTAGAATGTATGAACGTGTACATCCATTGTAGAATGCATGAACGCGTGCTTGTTGTAGAATGTATGAACGCGTGCATGTTGTAGAATGTATGAACGCGTGCATACTGTAGAATGTATGAACGTGTACATGTTGTAGAATGTATGATCGTGTACATGTTATAGAATGTATGAACGCGTGCATATTGTAGAATGTATGAATGTGTACATATGTTGTAAAATGTATGAACATGTGCATACTGTGGAATATATGAATGTGTACATATTGTAGAATGTATGAACGTGTAACATATCTTAAAATGTTTGAACGTGTACATGTTGTAGAATGTATGTACTTATAACATATTTTGAAATGTATGAACGTGTGCATGTTGTAGAATGTATGCGCGTTTAAATACTATAAAATGTATGCGCATGTGTATATTGTAGAAAATAATAGTTTGCCATCAAGAACCATTTCTACATAAAATTCCATGTTTTTTAATGGGTCTGATTGGTAATTATAGATCATATTAAAGGCAATAATTGTCTAATGTTTGCCCCGTTTCTGGGGACAGAATAATCTGGACCCGTTACATTAATATTTCAATACTACTCAAAATGTTCTTGTTGTACATAAAACTTTAAACAAACAAGATCTTATTCTATGTTTTGTCAAACTAAAAGGAATGAAAAGCCTGAAAACAGATCTTCCTGCATTTCAATTGTACATTTGTAGTCAATATATTCTCTAAAAGAGAGCTGACTAATAACTGAAAATTAATGCAATCCACAAAACATTCACAGTTAATAAACAGAGTCGTTTTCTGAAAAATTGAAAACCTCGAGGAATATATTTTGGTCCCGGTGGAGAGTCTGCTCAATGTGAAATGCAAATCTCGTCATCGAGCGTGACTAACGTTAGTCGGGTCAGACCTTGGAGAAATCAAACTACAAATGTATAAGTTAGAATAGCATTTATTTATTAATTTGGAGGGAGATGAATTCAAACTTTGCGGTTTGCTAAGCTGTATTTGGCCATTAGTCTTTCAAAATGTAGAAAGAAAATTTGAATGGACAATGCAATGGAGTTTTCATGGCAATACTTCTGTAGAGAAACTGTTCCTTCTGTCAGGACTGCTACTTTTATTGTTAATTTGACTTTTTATCTGTGCTATTGAAGATCACTGTAGAGAAAGTTGTGATCTTATTTAGCATCCTCATGGTAACGTAGTTGTTGTACACCTAAATAGCTGTTGTGACCTTATTTAACATCTCCAAAACATGGATGCGAACAGGGTAGGACAACTGGGACAAAATTCCGGGGGCCCACAACTGTCAGGGGGCCCACCACCGACACAGTTGGGAATTCATTGGGGCCCTACTGGAGGGTTTTTCCTTGGGCCCACAAAACCTGTGCGTGATCCTGCTCCAAAGTAACTTAGTTGTGGTACACTTAGATATCTATTGTGACCTTATTTAACATCTCCAAAGTAATGTAGTTGTTGTACACCTGTATACCTTGACAGCTGTTGTGACCTTATTTAACATCTCCAAAGTAAAGTAGCTGACAAACACTTTGATAGCTCCAATATGATGGATTGTGTATAACGAGAGTTGGGGTCGGATTATAACAGAACACTTTTGATGGTGACAAAAATACAATGTTTATTGATGAATGATTCAATGAATAAAAAAAACTATGATTCGTGCGCCAACAAAATCCAAATATTGGATATTTTACAAAATATGCACGAACCAGATAATATCGCGATTGAAATGAAATGGGTACTGATATACACGAAAACTCAAATAGTAAAAAGATACAATGATTAATGATTCAAAGTGATTCTACACAAACAATGGAAAAAATGATAACACGTAAACATTGACAATTTCCAGACGAAAATGATATAGTTCACTCAAATAATGAAGTATGACAAGTTTTCACTCAGATAGTTAAATATGATGAGCTTTCACTCAAATACTGAAATATGATTAGTTTTCACTCAAATATTGAAATATGACTAGTTTTCACTCAGACAGTGAAATATGATATGAAACATTGGGACATATATATTGCGGAGTCGAACACAAATCCGAAAGGTCTTCTCAGCCCCAATGCTCTGTCGAATGGTTGAGAAGCCACCACGAACGGTCTGCCCCTCCTAGTTTGCCTAAAGATTCATAAAATCTCTTGTTCTCTGCTAACCTGTTGGTCCAGAAGCCTTGGTTCTTCACCACGTGATGACTTTTATCTTCTTCCGGGCCAACGCCACCCACTGACAGCAGCACACTGGGTATAACACAGCCCAAATTAGCACCACTGCTCAACAACACACACAATACGGTGCATATACGGAGATACAGCATTATTATCACTTCCTCCTTCCTTCACTTCTTCAGCACTACACTCAGCATTCACCAGTCACCGGCCATCAATCAATCAATCATTAATCAGTCATCAATGATCAATCAGTCACCAATTAGTCATCAATGATCAGTCAGCTGAAAATATAATATCCGAATTTGTATACTACAAATGACACAGTCATGTATAACACGTAATGACGTCATGTACTGTAAACTTGAGTTGATTTTATACAAATTATATTATCGGGACTACTGTGCAAGGTGATAATCAGGTCAGAAGTGAACCTGTATCTGACAAGAATCTTATAGTACTTAACATAACACCGTTTCTTCCTTAATAAACACAACATTATTGCGAATATAATCGTTCTGTTAAGTTACATACAGGTAAACTAGGAAACAGACTATAACATTGCATTATACGACACAAGTCGGCATTACCTAAAATACAAGATAAATGTGATAGTAAAATAATTTATATCCTATAATACAAGTAGGAAAATAATATTTAAATCACATACCTCTACAGCTAGAGATCGCGCGTCATAAAGTGGACTGCTCACTGTCAAGACTTCTCGTAATGTGATGTTTTACTCTACGATGAGGTAATTTATACACAGGCCATGTAGCCATACTCTGCCTGTGCGCTCCAGGTATATCGGTTTTCCCATCGTAAGCACTTTGCTCGTGCAGCATGGGATGAAACGAACTCACTATTTTGAAATAATATACGATATACATAAACCACCCTCGGGTAACGCTGTACACAAAAAACGAAACCCGAGTACATGTATTTAATCCAAATAATACAGAAACAATAAATATATACAATTCCGTGACAATGTGAATGAATCTTGAGCAGTTATTAACTGAATAAAAAAAGAACAAACTAAAGTTCGAATTAATGTTGAGAAAAATGTATCGATAACTGCTGAATAATAATAATAATAATAATGATGATGATGATAATAATAATAATAATAATAATAATAATAATAATAATAATAATAATGATAATAATAATAATAACAACAACAACAATAATAATATACAACAGAGCTTCGATTATTTGAACTTCGGTTTTTCAATTTCTGGTTCAATTCAATCAATCCCATTTCCTCTATCATATTTTAGAGCACACACAGAACTGAGGTTGCTCAACCAAACTCCGTATTATCCCAACAATCCTCATGTTCCCGCTTAGAACTTGGATAATTTAGGTTCTACTGTAATATAACATATTCTGTGTTGATTACTGGTCTTTGAATTTGGATCATTTAGGTCCTGCTCTAATATAAAAATAGTCTGTGTTGATTTCAGGTGTCATTTTCCTTCAATCACAAACATGATTTTAACAGGAAGAAAAACACAAAAAATGGTAACAAAATACAGATATCAGATTATATCGACCTAACTGACACAGTACCATGGAAGAGATATATGAAATAATGTACAAATACGAACTGTAAAGTACGCAGAACGTACGTTACAACAGGTCAGTTCACTCGTTTTTTATTTTTCTCCTCGAAAAAGTCTGTGCATCAGTCAGGTCTTTGCTTGCAATATTTTGCTGCTCTTTGCGAGTATATTCTATGAAAACATTGAATCGCACCAAGGTTGAGAGAAAGAAATCTTCATAACGTAACGGTCTGTTCTGATTCATTAAGAAATCTTCATGACCTTATGGTCTGTTCTGATACAGTAAGAGATCTTCAGGACGTTACGGTATGTTCTGATACAGTAAGAAAGCTTTATGACGTTACGGTATGTTCTGATTTAGACAGAAATCTTCAGGACGTTACGGTATGTTCTGATTCAGTAAGAAATCTTCACGACCTTACTGTCTGTTTTGATTCAGGAAGAAATCTACATAACGTTATGATGTATTCTGATTCAGTAAGAAATCTTCATGACGTTACGGAATGTTTTGAGTCAGGAAGAAATCTTCAAGACGTTACGATGTGTTCTGATTCAGTAAATAGAGGATCTCAAATGGGTAACGATTTAATATTGAATTTATGAAACGAGTTGAATAATGTCCAGCTTTTGCTAGCCTTGGCTCGCAAAAGCTGGACATTATTTAAGCAACACAGTTGCATTGTTTACATTGAAATTTCACATCTCAACTAAACATTACATTGTTGCGATATTTTTGTGAAAAGAAGATTACTGGATGCAGAAATACACATATTTACTGTAATGTATTTGTGACCGGATATTTGCAGCATTTGATTGGGAACGTTTGATTGTACAGAAGACGTAACAAATCTCTTTCTGAGTCGGACTTGCATCACATATTTACAGCGTAAATATGCTATGGTTGGATAAAGTTCAGTCAGTAGGGGAAACCGGTTTATGTCTACATTCTTCTGTGAACAAAGGTGAGTTTATTTACTTCAGTAAGTTCACATTTAAACCAAGCTTGCATATAGCGTGGATTCCATGCTACAGATATACTGCCCGTCCATCCCCACCCTCACCCCCAACCTCGCTATCATCTGAGCAATACCCGTATTTTACTTCTTGTTATTGTTCTTGTCTTGGGGGTTCTCCATATTTCATGTTATCATATGTTATACATGACATAACAAACCCCATGTGGGAGTAAATTGGCAATATTGAAACAGACGAGACCATTTTTCCCCAATTCCCTTTCGCGAGTCCAATCCAAAACTGGTGGCCAAAAATGTTGAATGAAAACAAAAAATTCCAGAAGGCGGGGTTAAAAAATTTTCCCAATATCGCAGCCAATCAGTAAAGAGAATACTGTAAAATAATTTCATCGGCTTATTTGGACCAATCAGAATCACATAAAGTGATACGCTCACATGTTATAATATCAAAAATATTAAACTGCACACACTTTAGGCAAAGTGTACCGACTATGTGATAGCAAATCTTTATGACGTTACGATCTGTTCTGATTCAGACAGAAATCTTCATGACGTTATGGTATGTTCTGATTCAGTAAGAAACCTTTATGACGTTACGGTATGTTCTGATTCAGTATGAAATCTTCATGACGTTACTATTTGTTCTGATTCAGATTCATTCTGTAGATTAACCATGTACAAGGGAGACAACCTTGGCCTTAATTGTACAGTTCAAAAATGCGACATACAGTTTACGTCAGTCAAGTTTATAAGACTTATTGAGAGGATCTGCTCAGGCTTTTTTTCCTGGTATGCTCAAAATTTTAAACATCCTGAATTCTTCATTTGCCCTACTACATGTAAGTTCAGTGAATACAGAAGAACACGCCTCATCAACCAAAGTGCCACATGTAAACTCAGTGTATCCAGTGTGTGGGATGGTGCTAGTATGTCCAATGTGTGGCCTGGTACTAGTATGTGCAGTTTGTGGGCCGATGCCAGTGTGTCCAGTGTGGGAGCTGGTGATGGTATAAAGAGTATATCGTAGGAGTGGGAACAATGGATTCGCCATGCTATTGGTCTCCTTGAAGGTCCCCCATCCTCTTCATGTTTACCCTTGATAATTCCACTTTTAAAGGCCATATCAGATGAAATACCGTTCGTGCTGTTGTTTTGTCATCGGCTAATAAGAAGACATTTCTTTTGTTTGTATATTATTATTTCGTTTTTGCAAATCCGTCTACACATGAAACTTTTACTTGTTTTTCTATCACACAAAGAACTTTCAATGTTGCTTCATTTGATGCGTATAGATTCTGCCAGGTCGAATACATCACTTCCCTTCCAACTTGCTTTCTGTTTAGCACGAAAAATAATATTTTTCATGCCAGTACCGGTGCCATTAATTTCTGTGTCGAGCAAACAAAACCAATACTAAGAAAATGCTATCATTGCATCTATTAAAATTTTCATGGAATGTAGCGGGCCTTCCGACAGACCATTTCCAGTGTGCAACACACTTCTGTCGATACTAATGTGTCCCTCATAACCAAAGAACATCATCATCATCATCGTCATCAGCATCATCATCATTGTTCCCCCCAAAAAACATATGACCTTCACTGCAACTGTCCATTTGTCACGGTATCGGATAATCTATTTTGCCTCCCTCCAGGACATGTTGATTGTTTTAATTTCGATGTCCAGGTCTCCTCGCTAAGTTATGGCTTGTTGTCTTTTTCTGCGTTTGCCTTGAGGGTTCCAATCCTATGGATGGCTAGCGATGCTGAGCTGGTCTCTCCGTAGGGTATGTCGAATCCATTTCCACTTGCTTTCCTTAATGGTGATATGGGTTTCTGTTGTGTCCTCAGTCAAAACTCCTGGTTGGGGATTCGGTATGCACATCCAGTGCGCAGGATCTGTCTGAGACAAGTATTTACGAAGACCTGTAGCTTATGTTCCAAGTGCTTCGTGTGTCTCCAGGTCTCTGCCACATAGAGCGGCACTGATTTGACGATGGATCTGAAAAGTCCAAGCTTTATGTTCAGGTGGATGTTATTATTCCTCCAGACTAGTCTGAGAGTGGTAAGGCATGGCATACCTTGGCAATCCTGACTTTGACGTCCTCATCTGTTCCTCCTGATTTGTTCACAATGCTGCCAAGGTATATGAAGTTATAGGCATACACAATGGCTCGTCTCTCAAAGAGAATAAGTGCATCCTGGTTTGTAATGTCTTTAATTGCATGTGCTGGGGTGTGTGAAAACAGTCCAATATCATCTGCAAAGCCCAGGTCTTACAGTTTTGTGGTCACGGTACATTGTATTAACCATGGTTGGTCCATTGTCATCTTCATCATCCAATCTATCAAGATTGAGAAGATCATTGGTAAGCATCCTTGTATGACGCCAGTATAAGCAGAGAAAGAAGGAGACAAGTCTATGTTGTGCATGACGTGACAGATCATACATATGTAGAGGCACTGGATAATCCTGACAGTCTTCTCTTGGATCCGTAATAGCTTACGAATTTCCATACGGCGCTTCTACGTACCATGGCAAACGCTTTCCAGAAGTCTACAACATTTACATTCAGTGATGACTGCCATTCTATGGACTGTTCGATGATAATACAGAGTGTTGCTATCTGATCTGTACCTGACGTCACAGACCGAAATTCTGCTGGTTTTTCTCTCAGACTGGAATCTACCGCTGACATGGTCCTCTCCAAAATCAGCATTGTGAGAATCTTTCTGGGTAGAGATAGGAGCTGAATACCTCTCCAGTTCTCGCAGTCATTATGATCTCCTTTCTTGGGATCCTTGACGATGCATCGGTTCCTCCATTATTGTTGTGCCTTTTCTTTGTTCGGAACTGAATGTCTTTCACTTCGGTAGCTTGAGTTGGAGTATTCACCAGGCCGATATGTTGGGATCGATCTATGACTATGCTAAGATCAACGGCATACGAGGGGAATTTGAAAAGTTCCCAATATTTTTTGTAACAACGTTTACGTGTCTTTGAACCTGTAAATAAATTTAGCAGACAAAATATAGTTCTATAAAATAATGTGCGGCTGCACGCGCAGCACACCGAACACCTGCATATATATGCGCGTGACGTATCATAGGCAAATAATAGTGACGTAATAATGTTGGAGAAGAAGAAACAATTCTGTCACTGAGCTAGCAGCATACTGTAAAAGCCGAGCACTCTTATGGTACTTTCTGACTGATATCAAGTATAATTCGATAAACTTTGTGGATGTAATTTTCTTTTGTATCCTACAATTTGGCTGCTTTTTCGTCGTTTTGAAGATGGTCGCAAATCCAGGGAAGATGATCCATGTTCTGGAAGATCATTGTCTGTCATCGGTGACCGCAAGGTGGATAGTGTGAATGGCAGGATGGGGATTTTTGAAGGTGCTCGATACACAACGGAAGGTATTTTTAATATCACTAGCATTAGTTCGTCAGTTGTTTGTAATATAGTGAAGAATCATTTGAAGCTCAGGAAGGTATGAACATGATCGGGCCCGCATTTGTTGACTGGTAATCAAAAACAGAGGGTTGAAATCGCCAAATAGCTACTCGTCGTATGCGAGAAAAGTGACCAGAGATATTTGAAAGAGATTGCCAAATGTGACGAACCATTGTCTTACTGTTCTGAACCCAACTCAGTAGAAACTAATGGAGTTTGGATCGTATAAAAAGAGCCGAGTCTACAAAATCGCTCGGTGTAGTCGGACTGACAAAGGAGATTTATGCAAGTCATTTATCGATGCAAAAGGTCTGCATCTGTGCCTGACTCTGCTAGTGTCATTTTTATGACTCCTAAGTTTTGATAAAGTTGTGGACACATCGAACCGGTACACCAGTTATCTATCTCCTCCTTGCACGGATGGTCGGGTTACTACCTGAGACTGCTGACCAAGAGTGGTCAACTACATCTGACTCTCTTTGGAAAGTCCTCTCTGGTGGCTCAAGCGGCCGATCATATATGCTCAAACCTCGGTCGTGTAGGCAGATGGCAAGGGCTGTGTGGAAAAGCACAGAACATGAAATCAGGTGCAGTAGGAACTTATGGCCTTTGACTGCATCAGGACTTCTTTCCAGAGATAACCAGACTGTTTTGACACTGGATTCAGAATAGACCTTTTTCTACGAGACTGACGGTGACTCGACTCAACATTCCCTCACTTAAAACAACTCACGCACGGGCATGACATAACCTACCCACCATCCACCACCGCCAGATATCTTCAAATTCTGTAGCGATGGGCGAAGGCCAAATCTGCAGGTGTGTGGGTACCCTGGGAGCAGCAGCTGCAGATCTGCATACAGGTCGTTCAGGACATAAGCGTCTCTTTCAACTTGACCGAAGCAGCTGTGGACCTCGACATCACCTTTGGCGACTGAGCAATATTTTAAGGATCACACGGCTTCCCTCCATAGTATGAGAAAGTGGCTATAAAAGGCGCTCTAAACATTGCCTTCATCACCGTAACTCTGGTCAGCATATCACAACTGACGGTATTTTTAGCTCTAAAACATCTAACATGACAAAAAGTTTATGTACCTTACCGTCGATTTCTGAAATGTGGGCACACCAATAGACAGGACATCAGCATATAGACCAGAGAGAAAAACAGCTCTTGTTGGTAGAGAACTGACCAGTTTAAGCATCCATATAATAGCCCTTTGCGCGGTTCGCCTAGTTGAGAAAGAGCAACTCACCGAAGGAGGAACTGGTCACACTTTATTTTGCATTAGATGAAGTAAAGAAGAGGGTTGTGCAGATGGTGTTGGATTTGCAATCAAAGAACAGTTAGCCAGCAAGCTCACAAATCTCCCAAAGGGCGTGAAGCATAGACTAATGTAAATGTAACTCCCACTATCTGGAAAAAGACATGCAACTATCATCAGTGCATATGACCATGACCAACCCAGAATGAGATCAAAAAGATACATTTTATGAAAACCCGGAAACTCTTATCGCAGAAGTATCAAACATAGGAAAGCTCATCATTCTTGGTGACTTCAATGCTAGTGTGAGCACAGATCTCCAGACTTGGTCAGGTGTTAGTGCCTCCATACTGACTGAGAAACTTTGGCTACAAAAGGCTTTCATCATTTAAGAATGAACCGTACAGCAAGATCCAGATGAATGTCAAATGCAAATTCAAAGAAATGCAAGACTCATGACTGATCAACAAGGCAGATGACATTAGTGATATGAATGACATGAAGAACTTCCATGATGTTTTGAAGACACTCCACGGTCCACGGTCATCAGGAACATCTCTAATACTGAGTGCTTGCTAGCAAAGAAAAGATACTATAAAGATGGGCGAAACACTTCAACAGCATCCATAATCATTAATCATCTATCAGTGGGGAGGCAAGTGACCGACTGCACCAAGTGGTAATCAATGTATCACTTTCTGATCCTCCCACAATGACTGAACTGAGAAAGTAATTGACCTGCTGTCAAGTGGCATATCACTCGAAGCATATGCTAAACCAGCAGACGTATACAAAGCAGGAGGATACCACATAGCACAGAAACTGACTGCAATATTTGCAGTCAATGTGGACTCAAGGACATACCCCAGGTGTACAACGAAGTATCTATCATCCTCTTGTTCAAGCGGCATGGCAACAGACAATCCTGGGACTACTATCAGTGGATCTGCTTGCTACCATTAGCCAGCCAAATCATCGCTTGAAGTCTGCTGACTCGCTTTTTGCACCACATCGATCAAGGGCTCCTGTCTGAGAGTCAGTGTGGACTCGGGAGAGGCCGTGAGATCACAAACTTGGTGATTGCAGCTCGTCAACTCCAGGAAGTAACTCAAACAAAAGTTTTTGACACAGTCAGTCGTGGAGTCCTCTGGAAGATCATGGCAACGTTTGGTTTCCAATAGAAATTCATCGTGATGGTTCAGCAATTCGACGATGGCAAAATGCGAGCTTGTGTCGTGTACGACGGTGAGTCATCTGAACCATTCACAGTCACCAGTGGAGTCAATCAGTACAGTGTGTTGGCCTCAAACCTGTTCAGAATGATATTCTCTGCCGTGCTAATTGATGCCCTCCCCGACTATGACACTAGGATCGGCATATGATACTGGAATGATGGCAAGCAATTCTATCTAAGGAGACAATGGACGAAGAGAAAGTTACAGGAAGTGACTGTTCGTGATCTCTTATTGGCTGGCGACTAGACCTGAATGTCAGCTCTTGGTCTGACATGTAGCAGAGTACGGACCATTTCACTTTTGCTTGTGACAAATTTGATCTCAAAATCAGTATCAAGAGTAATCTGATGCAATAACCTGTATCAGGAGAGCCTGACATAGAGACTACCATCACAGTAAATGGCTAAACCCGCCCTCGTGGTAGTAGGCAAGTTTACCTATCTTAGCAGCACACCGTCACGTGCAATCCACATCGATGATAAAATCAATGCCAGAATTACTGAAGCAAGTGTGGCTTTTGACAGACTACGCGCAAATGTGTGGGAGCGCAGAGGCATCAGTCAGCGAAACAAAACTGAAGGTCTCCAAGGCCATTGTGATGCCGAATGCCATGAAGTTGAACCACTTTCACATGTTGTGTCTGAAGAGACAGATGATGATAAGATGGCAGGACAAGGTCCCATACATTGAGGTTTTCACATGGGCAGGCATTGAGAACATCTACAGCCTGAGGATGACATCACAGATGAGAATGGCAGGTTACGTCAGCAGGATGTCAGAAGAGCGACTGCAGTAGACAATCTACGGTCAGGTGAAGGAGGGAAAGCGACCACAGTGAAGTCAGAAGAAAGGCTTCAAAGATTCCCACAAGAACATATTTTAAACACTTCAACGTTGACCCTGGGATTTGAGAAGACCTCATTTAGGATCGCTCCGTCTGTCGCATTCTCATCCATACTGGAGCTACAGACGTTGAACTGGGTAAACTCGTAAGAGGCAATACGGAAGCTTGAGCAGGGAAACTCTCAAATCTGCAGAACGTCCCCTATTGATAAAGCAACCCCAAGCAGTACATATGTACAGTGTGCCACACAGTTCCGAGCACAAACTGGCTTGATCAGCCATTCACGTATACGCAGAAACCAAACCAGTTATTGACATCTTGGTCATATTCGATCTCGATGGAAAAACAACAATACTCCATGAAAAGAAAACAGCGCAGAAATCCGCTGTCTGGATAGACTTCCTGAAGAAGCACAGGATCCAAACTTTGCCACATCCTCCTTATAGCCTAATTTAACTCCAAGTTACTTGTGGCTGAATCCATTTACCAAAGATTTCTGATGGGCAGACAATGTGCAAGTCGCTATGCAGTTTTCCAGTGTATGAAATTTAAAACGAATGCTCAACAATAATAAATGAATTCAAATTAAACAAAAAACGAAGAGCAAAACTGAAATAATGATTAATCACTCAATGATATGATCATGTTTTCACTCAGCTAATGATGGCGACTCTCTCTCAGCGATAGCTTTCTATACAAATAATGTTTAATAACGACTTTCAAAACAACTGCAAGTTTTCACTCACATACTGATAAATGATTTAAAACAAACAATGATGCGTTTTCACTCAGAGAGTGATAAATGATTTCAAACAAGTTTTCACTCAAATAGTGTTACGTATCGGCTCGTTTAAAGTAACATAAAGAAAAGAGTGACTACAACAAGCTTTGTAAAGTTTAACAAAAATAATTTATTTCCCTAGAAAACACGGTGAAAAGGTAAAAATATGAAACAAGACTTACGATTTACGAAGAAGATCCTAAAATGTGTCTTAAAATTGTGAAAAACGTAAGTCCTGTGAATAAACAGTTCTAAATTGACGTAGTCTGAATCTCAATTCCGTTCCAAGATGGCGGATGATGTCAGACGAAGGTTAAACATAAATGTCCAGAATTTTCACTGTGAATCACAATCTGTATTGTTCAGTTCCAATTTAGAAATAATTTCAGCAAATGTCTTTGTCCAAAGCCAGTCGTGTAGTTCTCCAGGGAAAATAATTATTATTTAACAGGTAGACGAAGTACAGCTATCATCGATAACAAAGCACATGTTGTTCTACATACGTACGAACGAACAACTCTTTCCAGCACAAAAGAATACCTTTTTCTTAAGGTATTTAGAAACTCTATAAGATGTTAAATATGACTCTAGACTAGTTCGCAGCTACCTGAGTATTTTAAAGCAAACTAATACGTCACCCCATGCACACGCATGAGGAAATCATGGAGATCTCGAAATATCGCCTACGTAGTATAGAATGTCAACAAGAATTATTAGTAATGACCGTGGTAACAACCAATCATTTACATAGCTATTTCCGACTGTTTAATTAATATGACAGAACCGTCATACAAAAATCGTGCTTACGCGAGTCACATTTACGTTTTAAATAAACACGATGTTTCTAACAAAATATCAGATCCTGCGAACATAATCACCATCATAATAATAATTATATTTAATGATATAAAAATTAAATAAAAATGAAATAAAAAGAATTAGAAAGAATTCAAATTTTAACACACATTTAATTTAACTACAGAGTCGTAACAATAGTGATAAATAAATTTCATATAAATTTGGACAATTTTGTTATTGTAGTTCACAACCACAAGGTACTTCCAGTCCCACAACTCTGCCGGATGGTCAAGAGCCGTCACGAATGGTCCGCCCCTCCCAGCCTGCCTAAGGATCCAAAGAACCCGTTGTTACGGCCCTGTAGTTAAATTACATGTGTGTTAAAATTTGAATTCTTTTTAATTCTTTCCATTTCATTTTTATTTCATCTTTATATCATTAAATATAATTATTGTTATGGTTATGATTGTGTTCGCAGGGTCTGATATTTTATTAGAAACATCGTGTTTATTTAGAACGTAAAAGTGACTCGCGTAAGCACGATTTTTTTCATGACGGTTTTGTCATATTAAGTAAACAGTCGGAAATAGCTATGTAAATGATTGGCTGTGACCACGGTCATTTCTAATAATACTTGTTGACATTCTATACTACGTTGGCGATATTTCAAAATCGCATGATTTCTTCATGCTTGTACATGAAATGACGTATTAGTTTGCTTTAAAATATTCAGGTAGCTGCGAACTAGTCTAGAGTCATATTTTAACATCTTAGAGAGTCACATCATAACATCATATAGAGTTTTCAATACCTTAAGAAGGTATTCTTTTGTGCTGGAAAGAGTTGTTCGTTCGTACGTATGAAGAATAACATTTGTTTTGTTATTGAGGATAGTTCTACTTCGTCTACCTTCTAAATAATAATTATTTTCCCTGGAGAACTACACAACTGACTTTGGACAAAGACATTTGCTGCAATTAATTCTAAATTGTGATTCACAGTGAAAATTCTGAACATTTGTGTTTAACCTTCGTCTGACGTCATCATCCGCCATCTTAGAACTTTATCCACAGGACTTATGTGTTTTTCACAATTTTATGACAAATTTTTGAATCTTCTTAGTAAATCGTAAGTCTTGTTTCATATTCTTACCTTTTCACCGTGTTTTCTAGGGAAATAAATTATTTTCGTTAAACTTTACAAAGCTTGTTGTAGTCACTCTTTTCTTTATGTTACTTTAAACGAGCCGATACGTAACACCGTTTTGTTCCCTGCAGACCCGTTGGTCTCGAAGCTTTGGTCTCTCACCACGACATAACAGCTATCTTCCTCCGGACCAACGTCACCATCGACAGCAGCACACCGTGTATATACCAAACCAAATTAGCACCACGGCTAAAACAACACCTTTAGTACGGTGCAAACACAACATAGATACAGCAGAGCTCTGTCACTACCGCTTTATCACTCATTTCAGCCCTTCACTCCTATCAGCTCTACAGCTGGAAATAATGCACCTTAAAGTGGACCGCTCACTGACAGGACTTTTTGTAATGTCAAGTTTGAATGTGTCATGAGCCTATATGTACACTGGCTGTGTTGCAATGCACGGCCAGTGCGCTCAAGTTATATCGGTTTTCTCATAGCAAGCACTTTGCTCGTGCAGCTTGGAGTGAACCGAATTCACTACATCGAACTACGAACTAAAATGTACGATATAAATAAACCACCCTCAGGTAAAGCTGTTCACAGAAACGAAACCCGAATACATTTTACTCCAAATATACATAAACAATAACTATACACAATTCCGTCACAATTCCATTGCAAAGTTGACTTTTCATTCCGTTCTGGATCTCCCTCAGGAAGACTCAGACCCTGTGTAACAGAAAGACAACCATTAAATGGCTATCATTAATGCATGATATTTTTCTCCTCTGCATCCTCTGGTGGAAGTTTGGATCATTACGTCAGATAGGTCATTGTGTCTGGAGGGACTCCGGTTGTTTACACACGAGGCATGACTGTTGTACAACAAACTCTATGCATCACCTGGAAAACAATATTTTCATATGGAAAAATACAGAAAGCAGAAGCAACGAAAATATATTAATATGTGGAACATTAAAAAACGAACAAGCCGCGTGGCAAATATTAGAATTTCATAGCATAAAACTAGGATGAAACAAGACGGACAATATTATGGCCAGAAATGCCTCTAATCTATTGTCAGTATTCTCTTGTACATATTTTATCACTTTTTCGCAATCAACATAAAGTATTGCATTCTTTCACAAAGGTAGCATCTCATACACTTTGTCTGCATAAAACCATTTCAAATAATAATAATAATAATAATAATAATAATAATAATAATAATGAGAAACAAATTAAAAAAAATAGCGTTTCTGTAGTGTAATGATATGTCTGACCCAATTGTCAAATATAGTTTTGAGATTTTATGAAATTAAAATTTTATTAAACTCAACTGTTTCTTTTATTTAAATTATCCAAATTATGAGGTTAATATACATTGCTAATTTTCTAATATATTATAGTTTATTAATCTAATAAGAATACCAATTGTTTGTCTTAAAAGCGATATCTAAGTTTGCTTAAAATATTCATCCTTTCATGACTTAATCTAAACACATAAATATTAATGAGCTTGACGGAATTTATTTCCATTGAAATTTAAAAATTTAGGTATTTTTACTGGTCCATAACAGCTGTTAATGCTAGATCTCCTCTTTGTTTCACGATAGACATTGTTAGACATGATTGATGAGGAGACAGCCACCATGATGCTACATAATCACAACGAAGTCTTCAATCTGAAATTGGCATATGATGGGGGGGGGGGCGGGTAGGGGGCATTGCATCCGTCCTTTTGAGTTGAACACATTTGATATAAAGTAAACATAAACTCATAGTACACTTAATTAAGTGAGGAATTAAGTGACTTGCCCTCGGTGTCCATTTTATAATAATATTCCACTTGTCAACTTTAATCTGCGTTTTGTCTAAAAACGGTAATTTGTTAAGTGGTTTCTCATAGCAAAAGTCATGCATCTAAGTGTGATTGTTTCAAAACATTCTTTGTCAAAAGACTCCAGGGAAAAGTCTGGAAATCGTAGCTCTGTTATATATGTAGTCTGACAGCATAACAAAGAAAATATCCAGGACGTTAAAGCGACACTGACGATTAGAAGTAAATATGGTTAAAAAATGAAGATGGCATTGAGACAGTAATAACAGTGATTCTACCATCAAAATCGGCTATGAACTTATTGATGTATACAAAATGTCAGGGGAGATAACTTTAATCAATCACAATAATATTAATAAGTTTTGGTGATGTCATAGAAGAGATAATATGCATTTTTGTTTTATGATCTCTTATAATACAAATTAAGGTAAATTTATTGCAACTTAATTTAATTATTTTTAAAAAATGGACTTTAAAAAAAAATCTCATCATTATACTTGATTGACCTTTTTCATATCTTGGTAGAAATGTTTGAAATGTTGTGCTAACGGTAATCAAGACTATATTGAGACATTTCAGAAACCTGACATTTAAATTAATCATAATTAAATTTAAACTTTTATTTTTTTCAGTAAATTAATTTATATTTATTACTGTTCACAACATTGATCAGTCATAACGTGAATATCAACATGGGACAGTGTACTTGTGATATATTGCTGATATTTTACTTGTGCGTATCTGTCTTAGTGGTTAGAGTCGCGGGTTCGAACCCGAGCTGAGTCATATCATTGACTTATAAAATGGTACTAACAGCTGCCTCGCTTGGAGCTCAACATTTAGAGGTTACTGGTAGTACTGGTCGGCCTGGTGTAACAGGATAATGTGACTGAGTCCTAACACTAACCTCTTAATGCTGAGCGCCAAGCGAGGCAGCTGTTAGTACATTTTTATAAGTCTTTGGTATGATTCGGCCGGGGATCGAACCCACGACCTCCCGCATCCGAGGCGGACGCTCTGACCACTAGGCCACCGGAGCGGTGTCTGAGTGGAACATGATGCTATATGTCTGCGGCATGATGCCCCAGTGCTAGGCATCACTATAAACTGCCACACTGCAGACATCGTAGTAAAGCTACGTTATTCTATATTTATATCTTTATGTCTATAAATACGGTGACGCAGTCACACTTGACTATTAAGCAACGGGTGGTGGGTGATCAAAGATAAAGTAAAGACGGTAGTAATAGGACAGTCAGAAGAGTAATGATAGTAAAGGCAGAAATAAGTAAAAGAGTGTCAGTGTACGTTTTCGTCTCTTCATACTCAGACCAATCCGGCTACCGTAGCGGCGATAAGATAATGAACCTCAACCGGCATAGCCCTGAGAATCACTAGGTCTTACTTGTAGCTGACTATTTCATTAGAATGTGATTTTGGAAAGCTCCTGCGTGTGAGATACCAAGTCAGGAACTTCTGCAATTATTGATGGCAATTTGTTATTAGTCCCTATTGTACATGGGAAGAAGCTGAACTTGAAACAATTTGTCGATGCTGACTTTAATTGGAACGTTTTCCTGTGGTTTGCCCTAGTTTGGCTATATGTTAGGGTCAGGTATTTGTCCGCTGGTCTGTCAGCTAGATTGTTCACTATCTTGCACAACATGGTCAGCTGGGCCATGGTTCGCCTGTATTCGTGTGATTCCCACTGGAGATGGTTCAGTATTGCATTAATACTGTTAGTGTTACGATATTTATTTGTGGTGAACCTAGCAGTTCTCCTCTGAGCCATCTCTATCTTGTTTATTAGGTCTTTATTATGTGGCCTTCACACAACTGAGCAGTACTCAAGTCCTGGTCTTTATTATGTGGCCTTCACACAACTCAAGTCCTGGTCTTTATTATGTGGCCTTCACACAACTCAAGTCCTGGTCTTTATTATGTGGCCTTCACACAACTCAAGTCCTGGTCTTTATTATGTGGCCTTCACACATCTGAGCAGTACTCAAGTCCTGGTCGAACCAGAGTGAAATATGCTGCACTTTTTATTTCTTCTTCATTGTTAATTTGGAGGCTGTGGCGCAGGAACCAAGATTACTGTTCCCTTTTTTCACTATCTTGTTTATGTTCCTTTTCCAAGAGAGGTCTCTGGACAATATATTTTGTTGCCTGCTGAGTGGCTAGCTTATGCCCATTAAGAGTATATTCGTACAATATTGATAATTTCTTCCTGTAAACTCTTAGGATGCTGCATATTTCTGTTTGGAACGACATACCCCAAGTTCTTTCCCAGAGGCCAGTTGTTTCAGGTCTTCTTGAAGGATCTCACTGTCCTTGGAGGCATTCATTTCCCGGTAGACTATACAGTCATCTGCAAAAAGTCTTGTGTTGGATTTGACACTCGCAGGTAGATCATTGATGAACACCATTAAATGAATGGGATCCAAAACACTCCCTTGAGGTACCCAACTAACAACTGGTGTTGGGTCTGATGTTGCTCCATCTATTATAACTCTCTGCGATCTGTCTGTCAGAAAATCTCTGATCCATTTCTGTGTATTACCCCTGATGCCATAGTGGTCCAACTTACAGAGGTGTCTTTCATGCGGGACCCGATCGAAAGCCTTACTGAAGTCAAGGAGAGTAAAGTCATACTGATTCCCTCTGTCTAAGGATTTGGCGAGCTCATCCACTAGGGTTATGAACTGTGTTTCACCGCTTCGTCTGGCACGAAAACCATGCTGGCAGTCTATTATAATGTTGAAGTGATCTAGATGATGTATCATGTTGCTGACTGATGTGTTCAAACATTTTGCAGCAGATACATGTAAGGGAGACAGGTCTATAATTGCTGGCTTTGAATCTTTCTCCATCTTTGAAGATAGCTGTAATGTTTGCCGTTTTCCACACATCAGGGACATAACCTGTTGAGAGGCACTTCTGGTAAATATAACTCATAAAATAGCAAATAGAGTCTAAATGTACATCTTGAACAAGGCTCAATTATTGAATAAATACAACAAAAATAAACAATAATGATGAAACGATAAGGTTTCGTGCATTATTTCACATGCGTGACCTCATTAATAGATTTCTGTTTGTTTTCCATATTTATTTTAATAAATTTATGTTCGCATTTGTTTCACTGCATCATTAGCTATGTTGGTCGATGTGTTGGGGTTATTAGCCATGTTGGTCAATCTTTTAGGGTTATTAGTTATGTTTGTCGGGAGTCACGATAGCTCATTGGCCAACGTATTCGACTCTCAGTTTAAAGGTTGAGAGTTTGAAACTTACCATTTAATTAGCACCGGTTGGCTACCGTAGTGAGTCCGTACTCAAGGCATCTAGCCAAAATCATCTTTGGAACTCGATATGAAAATTAGTAAATATCATTCCTGGACTCAAGGGTCCAGTTACCGTTCTTAATTAGCTCGATGCTAATGTCGATATGATTTACCGATAGAACGTTGGCATTTGCATCGACATTCAGTTCTGAGAATTGTATATGTAATTACTCGTGAGATTCAACATGTATCCTGGTTGTACCATCAGAGGTACAGCAATTAGAAGGACATGTCGAATCCGTTGCAACATAAGTCATGCAGAGTAATGTATTTCTGTATAAAGTGTCAAATATCAAACTGATAAATAGTTACGAATAAATGTGCAATTGTTTGCCATCCTTTTAAGTTCTCAGTATGGAATATAAAATTAAAAGAATTGACATTATCCAGCGACAAATATAGATGTTAGTTATTCCTTTTGTTTACGGCCATAAATCACCTTTGCACAAAGTCCAATATTTCAAGTTCTAGGAATAATTAGGTCACAGTATTGAAATTAAAAGAATATAAGGTAATGGGAGTTATGTAGTATTTGTAAAAGTTGTGTTAGATCATATATTATATGATATAGGAACGTTTTGGCCCTGCATAATGTACCAGGTCAATTCATTGTCCAAAACAGCCACACTCAACACAGCTGCTGTATAAAATAAGCAAGCACCCAGTTCATACGTATTATTTTCATCCGCTCGCCGAATAATACATTACTGGACGATCGGTTCACTTGCCGCAATGTCATCATTTTGTTGAATGCATTACAGTGAATTTTAGCTAAAGATACACATGGCTGGAAGAATTCAGATTCAGTACTAATTTGTGGAGAAAAGCACATTGTACGCAAAAAAGAGTTTCTAATTGTTAAACATTTTTTCGGTATCGGGTAAGCCTTTAATTGCAATTCAGCTGAGAGATTTGTCAAACCTCATATTTTTCCTACATTACATTTATACGGTTTGTATATTACACTTGAAAACGTTTTTGACAATAAAGGCGGTTTTAGACTTTAGTGCAGTGTAGCAAAGAACTATTTGTCAAGGCTTCTAAAATTTGTGTAGAGTCACACCGTGTCGCCATTTCAATGCTCTCTCTCTCTCTCTCTCTCTCTCTCTCTCTCTCTCTCTCTCTCTGATTTTCTATCATATTCAGCTTCGACTTCTCCAGCCTATTCTGCGTGCCGTGTAATTCTGAGCAACCATGCGTCATTTCTGTAAACATTGGATCACGTGCTATGTTTGTTCGAAAATCCAATCAAGAAAGAACGATGGTCCTTTCATAAAGGAAAGTGACATTCATCAAGTGTACAAAAATATCCCACATTTCCATTCTAAATGCATATGTAAATGTGATTTCTAAATGTCAGCATGAACACCCACTCCATGAACTTCTTGAACTTGTAACCCATATAAACCTATTTAATATTTATCTTTTAGAATCATACAAATAAATACATTATTTAAAAGATAGAAATGTTTACCTTAGAACGATATTGTATCTTAATCCAATTTTCTAATTTTGCAAGAAGTTGTCCCACACCTAATTTATCGTCTGCTGTCCAACTTGTCAACTTGCTTCTCGAACGGATTCTCAAGAAATTCCCAGGCGTATAGTCGGTTTCAAAATTCTTTAGTAATTTTCTCACATAAACGAGACGTTGTAAACACATTACATCCTATTCTTTGTTGTTTCTCTTGAACATAATAGCTTTTTTTTATATAAAATTTTGAACGTTTACTAATTTTGTTTTTACAAGATCGGTTTAGTTGGCTTAATGTGTCTTGCCATTTAGTGGCATTGTTATGTTTCATTTTTAAAACAAGCTATAAACATGACCTAGTTCAATGGCTGAATTGCAGACAGAAAGAGTAGAAAGTAATACATTTCATTTCCCTACCCCGATGCATAATCATCTCATCTTTTCAAAGCCATGCGCAGAATAGGCCGACATATCGCGGCCATGAAAACACAAGGGGTGGTATCCCGAGTATCTAAATTAAGTATTATTTTGAACAGAATGTTCTGGTGACAACTGCCGTTTTTCAAATAGTAAGCATTGCAGTATTTTATTTTCGTCAATCGGTCGAATTCGGTGTGCGTTTTGCGCCTATATTTGTGACGGAAACCTTACATGCGCAGAACAGCCCGATAGCGATGTATACTTACTATATATCTTCAAGCTGTTGCTGAAGCGACAGTGTAGAATTACTTTGATAACAAGAAGCTGATACAAAAAAATACGTTGGGGAAAGAAGACTTCATGAAAGTCTAAATGTTTTATAAGTTATGGTAAGAAAATGGGATACCTTTGTATAGGAAAGATTACACAAATATAATGCCTCAAAATCGCTTAGAGTGACTTTCAGGAGCATTTGCTAACCCCTTATTTTTCAATTGGTTTGATTTGTTGTTTTTTTTTTTACGAATCTAATGAAGTAATCCAGCCTATCATTGACTATTTCCTTTTGTCACACACCAACTGGTCTTTTCTCTAGTATCGTATGCACTCACTTATATGTTGAGTCCAGCTGCAGATTGAACAGACCCAGATCTGCGGTCGCAAAACGCGCAGACAGATCTGGGTACGTGCAGTTTGTCTGGAGTAATCAGTAGAACAAACAAACAGACCCTGATCTGCAGGCGCATTAAGCTACGCCAGATCAGGTTCTTTGTTGTTTACAGTTTCACACGACTTTTAAGCCAGGATAGACGGCAATAATGTTTATCCTACCCAAACAAAGCGTTCATGGCACTATTGGTGTCACGCATTAAGATAGAAGAAGGAATACGGTAATTGTGTATTTGTTCTTATTATCTTATCCTCCCCTGTCGGTGTTGCGAACCTGTAATTATAAAGATTCCATAGGCATTATGGCTGTTGATTGTCTGCGACTTGGAGCATAAGAACTTCTTGTATGTACGCTAACATGCTGATGTAATTGTGCATCAATACCCGCCAAAACAAAAATTGTCGGTTATTGCAATTCATTCTATGATTTTCTGTGGTCTGAACACATAGCAATCTGGATTTTCTTGATTGGATTTTCATCAAAACAGTTGATTTACTTTGATTGGATTTCCATCTAAAATATTGATTTTACTTGATTGGATTTCCATCGTAAGTATCGATTTTAATTGATTGGATTTCTGTCTAAAGTTTTGATTTTACTTGATTGGATTTCCATCTAAAGAATTTATTTTACCTTCTCAAGAGTGCAATGTTATGGTTTAAAGAATCAGAGTGCAATGCAATCGTTGCAACTAACTAACTAAATTACACTGTTTTAATAGAAATTGGCGCAGAATGATACACTGTGAGCTAGGTACATATTTGGTTTCTGAATGACTAGAATGCACTTCATATGATTAGAAAGAAGAAACTTGGCACCAGGAAGATGAATTTTGTCAGGCTTCATAATGGACACATGTAGTGATGTTCAAAAGGACAATACTTTGCACGTATTTGGGTTCAAGAACAAAACGTTGTTGTTGTTTTTTCTTTTGAGGACATGAGATCTGGAATTTTTTTCCACACCTTTCTCGCATTAGTTTAATGTTTTTATGAATTCGTTATAACTTCGGAGCCATAAGCTCTAGGACCCGTATAATGGGCTGAAGGAAGAATCCAATTTAAGGCCAAAATATCTTACTGCATTGCGTTTGTACCATAAGAATCATTAATAAAGTAATACAGTTTTACATTTTACTCGCTTTCATTTATTGATTTGTTTTCATATCGTGCGTCTCACAGCTCATACCCATACCGATTATATCGATCGTGTGTAGTCCTTTTGATTCAGTTCCATCAAATATCACCAAATCGTAATTTCGGAAAAAATAACCATTCTGATTGTATCAATGTTGTATAATCGTTTTGATTCAATTCTATCGAATATCACCAGTCGTTATTTAAGAAAACTACCCATACCGATTATATCGATGTTGTATGGTCGTTTTGATTCAATAACATCAAATTTCACCAATCGCTATTGCGGAAAAATTTGTGACAAACTAGGATCGACCCTGACTTCTTTTATTTTAATCTGCAGGAGTCAAAGCCGGCCACTCTGCATTCATTAACATTATGAAAACAAAGTAGTTCGTGTTTTACTATGAAGCGTCAACACAATTCGGCATAATTTCAATATAAATATCGGAGTATTTTCTCCTACCACTTGTACATAAACTTCATACCATTCGTACATAACGTCATACCATTCATACATAAACCTCATATCATTCATACATAAACCTCATACTGCTGGTACATAAATTTCATACCATTCATACTTGGGATAAAAAACAACACAAACGCCGATAATTCCGTGCAACTAGTTTCGCATTTAATACATGCTTCTTCAGGCACAAAATGTTTTGAAAGAAACGGATGACGTCTTTTTCTGTATGACTGTTTGTCTCTATTTTATTTTATTATTATACCATTCATACAAAATCCTCGTATCAGTTATACATAAACCTCATACCGTTCATACATAAACCTCATTGTTAAGAGCCTATGCTCTAAAATAAGTAACAGAAAAAAGTGAAAGACAACAAACTTTGTAAAATTTAACATATAATTTATTTCTCAAGAATACAAAATCAATGACAAAAAAGAACTTACGGTATTGCAAATTAAATCCCAAAATAATCCAAGAATTACAGACATAAGTCCTAGTAATTTAAAGTGTTGAATAAATTTCAGTAAAAGTCCAGAAAAAATCCCAAAACTGAAGTCGATGACGTGTCTGTGGTAGCTATTGGAGTGTTGATGTGTCAATGTTGATGTGTCAACAGTATTTTGTTGAATCACAGAAATATAATTCCAGGTTTGAATATACTATAAATTCCAGTGAATGCCTCTGTCCAAGAATTTTATCAGAACACTTCTAGAGAAAATAATCACTTGAATTCAATAATTTGAACAAAAAAGATTCAAGCCCAAAACTCCTGGTCACAACATGTAATACAACTTGAAAGTGCTAGATGTTAAAGCACTAATGACCAAGTCCTCACAATCACAATATTATATAGTGCTCTACTTGACCTCAGACCACAATTAGCATTTTCTAAAAAAAAGAAAACATTACCTAATGGTAAACAACCTTCTAGAATGATCCTAATGTTTACAAAATCAAAACCATAACCTGTAAAATTCACTTAGGAAAGTACAAAACCCTGACCCAAATAAACATATTTATCTCTTTTATTAATAATAATTCTGATAATAAGCTCATAAACATAGAAAATAAGTTAGCTATGTATTAGTTGTTGACATAAAATGAAAAAATAAAAATGTCAATCAGGTCAAGCAGAAATGAACTCAATTTGGGACAAGGTCAAGTCCAGCATACAATGTTACATTACAATAGCATGTAATGAAATTAAAGTTTTTAAAGCTAACAAACAAACAATTAAATTAAATATACATAACACTCATACCATTCAAACCTAAAACTACTGGTACATAAACCTTATATCATTCATACATAAACCTTACACTACTGGTACATGAACCTCATACCATTCATACATAATCTGATACAATTCATACCTAAACCTCATACCATTCATACATAAACTTCATATCATTCATACATAAACCTCATACCATGCACAGAAGATGAGATCCGAAAACAGATGACCTAAAGTACAGTTCTAATTGGGACTGACGATACATATTGAGAATACGTGTTTCGACACGTGGTATTGTGCCACACTACAACGCATATTGAGAGTATATGTTTCGACGGGTGGCACTGTGCCACACTAATCTTATAGCAGCGTGGCTGTAGGCCTTTATAAAACTAATGACATACATGGGCACTAATGATTTATTTGTGGTACCGCTTGCAAAATCTTTTCTTACCTATACAGTCCTTTAGCTTGTACAAGGTCTGAAATAAAACCATTCCTCAGTACAGTAAATAGGGGTGTGTGGTAAATTTGCTCCGTTTTTACCCACACTAAAGGATATTAAAAAATCTTATATCATACATGAATATAACGTAAATAGAATACGTCATCTACACAAAACTTCATGATGTAGATATTTATTTTACATAAAAGTCTTTTATTGTTTATATATATATATATATATATATATATATATATATATATATATATATATATATATATATATATATATATATATATTGGGGTTGAACGAGTGTTGATTACAGAAGATAAAAATGGAATGGATCATCCCGTGTGCTATTTTTTTCTAAAATATTAAACACGCACCAGAGAAATTATTCCAATATTGGGAAAGAATGTTTGGCTTTGATATTAGCTTTGCAACATTTTTTAGTATTTATTAGTTCAGCTCCTTCTCCGAGTATTGTATTCAGCGATCACATCCCCCTTACTTTCGCTAGCGAATTCGAACAACAACAAAAAAAAAGATCACATCCAAGGAAAAGATTATAAGATTGCAGATCACTTTCACGTGTATAGAACTACTTGATAGATTTGTGTCATTCATAAGACATCTTATGTTATTTTAATTATTATACATTTTACTAATATGTAAAAGAAAGCTTTATTTTGTAAATCTTTCTTTTTCTTAATGAGGGGAGGTGCTGTGCATATTTAATTTATGTTGTGTGCTTGACCTTTGTCCATGACAGAGAGTATAGTTTTGGCCAACTTCACTTTTGTCATTTTAAAAAAAAAAAGATGTTTACTTCGATCCGACTTCGTCAAGATCCGTGTTTTACCTGGGACATTCTGTCGTGTCTTTGGTCAAGTGTAATAGTATATATAGGGTTTTTTAAACAAATGCTTCATTCCTGTTTCATATTAGTAATTAGGGATCTTTGATCAAAGTTTATAGTTGTGTTCAAATGTAATTTGAGAGGAGTTATTTGTTTAAATTATCCATTGGAATTACAAAGTGGTCATTGACTTTTGGGATTAAAATACTACTTTGGGATTATTGAAAACTCAAAGACATTCTGGATTACATTATTGTGTGCATAAGGACATTCACTATTATTTGAATTCATTCGAAGCATTCTATATTTTTGAATTGTGATAACACATTTAGGATTATTTGGGATTTAATTCTGCAACACTATAAGTGCCTTTAAAATTTTACTTTGTTCTCTAGAGAAATAAATGATTTGTTGAATTTCCTACACTTGTTGGTTTTGATTCTTTCTGTTTCGTAGTTTAAGACCATAGAATCGTAATAAAATTCTTCTGCGTTTAATTATGAATATATACAAAATGTCAGTTATATTGGTTAAGATAACCTAATTTTAGACATTGATTATATTAGAAACTGTTGAATTGTATCCGGATATCTTGCTATCTGTATTCTGAAAATATATCTCTCTTTTGAAGAGATGTGACGTCAAGACGACGTAATGAACCTTAAGTAATCAGATATACATACCAAACTGGATACACAATTACCAACTACTGACTTTTCTCCTCACAATTACCAACTACTGACTTTTCTCCTCACAATTACCAACTACTGACTTTTCTCCTCACAATTACCAACTACTGACTTTTCTCCTCACAATTACCAACTCCTCACAATTACCAACTACTGACTTTTCTCCTCACAATTACCAACTACTGACTTTTCTCCTCACAATTACCAACTACTGACTTTTCTCCTCACAGTTACAAACTATTGACTTTTCTCCTCACAATTACCAACTACTGACTTTTCTCCTCACAATTACCAACTACTGACTTTTCTCCTCACAATTACCAACTACTGACTTTTCTCCTCACAGTTACAAACTATTGACTTTTCTCCTCACAATTACCAACTACTGACTTTTCTCCTCACAATTACCAACTACTGACTTTTCTCCTCACAATTACCAACTACTGACTTTTCTCCTCACAATTACCAACTACTGACTTTTCTCCTCACAATTACCAACTACTAACTTTTCTCCTCACAGTTACAAACTATTGACTTTCCTCCACAGACATATTTCCGTTTTACTTACTGCGTACCAGTAAAATCTATTGGACAGCTATTCCTGATATTCCCTACTTAGAACATTATCAAGGTTACATTTTGGATACTTTTCTGCGTGCGTCCAGACATGACCTTGTAGGAACATCGTCAAGATTACATTTTGGATACTTCTCTGCATATTCTATTCTGCTGCGTATTCCCTCTAAACATACGCTATTCCACAGCGTATTCTCACTATCAAACATGGATGGAATAATTTATGTATCGACATTTCTAACTTATTTATGTCGATACATAAATTATTCCATCCATCGATGTATCTATTGTTAGGTATATGTAATTTAATGATTTGTTTGTTAGTTTTAAATCTTTTTTATCTTCAGTTGGTTTATTCAAGATGGCCGCTATCGCTTAACCGGCTTGAGGCAGCTGTCCGGATTTTTGTGCCGTTTTCATGATCTGTGTGCTTGTTGTCTGTCTTCGTCTGCGTTATTGTGTTCATCATGCACTGGCTGTTCTTTTCGAATGTGTTTCTTCATCTTCTTGTATTGGAAACGAGAAAAATTAGACTTTTTCTCAGCTGTCTTGCTCCACTGTTGCGGCTTCCTTTGTTATCGAACAAGCCGGCATCACGTGATACTCGCCAGTCCACCCGTTTATGCTATGATGGACCCTCATTAATTGCGTTAAATGGCCACTCCTTGGCTCTCCACACTACATTGTGCACTAGACTAAACGACCTGGGACTACATTCATCATTCCATAACTGTAAACGGAAGCGAAAAAAGAAGCGTTGTTTCAAAGCTGGCCGGCGTAGAACAGGAAGAAGAATTCCAGTTATCTCCCTTTCGCCCTTTCCGGCGCAGAAATTTAAAAATTCGGCCGTTAATTTAGACAACCTAATCCAAATTCCAATTAAATCGTCAACCTTTGTGTCAGCTATCGAAGAGATACTACTGCGCATCGCATTATTCAATGCCCAATCAGTAGGACCATCGGAAAAGCGCACAGAAATAGTTAATTTTATCAACGACCAGAATATCGACGTCTTTTTCCTGACAGAAACATGGCTAAAAACATCAGGCGATGAACCCAAGTGTGTGGATCTAACACCCACCGGTTACTCCATCAAGTCGTTCCCCCGCCACTCTCGCGGAGGTGGAATTGCTGTCATCGCAAAGACCTCCTTGATCAACCGTCTTAACTACACAACAACTTTCAATTTCGACCACACATCGTTTGAGCTAGTCCAAGCTACACTCGCACTGGAACAAAGGTCAGTCCACTTTTTCTGCCTCTACCGCCCTCCTCCTAGTAGAAAAAACAAGCTGACAGAATCTCTCTTTTTGGAGCAGTTTCAGAATCTCCTGGAGTATGGAAATTCGATAGGTGGCAACCTGATTATTCTTGGAGATTTTAACTTTCACTTTGACTGTCCTGGAAACCCATGCACATTGAAACTCCTAGATTCCATTCACGTTTTCAATCTCAAACAGTCAGTTAGCCAACCCACCCATAAACATGGTCACATATTAGACTGGATTCTTTACAGACCTGATGATAATATTCTTCAGTCCTCCCTGGTGTCCCACGAACTTTCATCAGATCCCCTCTGCATTATATGCCATCTTGACGTATCAGTCCCTAACCCTCCACCTTTATTCGCTACTAAGAGAAACCTCCGTATGATAAACAGAACCAAACTAATGCATGACATTCAAGCAAACCTAACAACTAGCTTACCTACTACAGCAGAACAACTCGATAACTGCCTGCGTTCATTGCTCGACAAACATGCCCCAGCAACCAAGTGCAGAGTATCAATTCAAAAGTGTTCTCCGTGGTATAGCAGTGTTAGGGACCAGCTTCGCACTGCTAAAAGAGACCGCTGTAAAGCTGAGAGGCTTTGGCTTTCCACCAGACTCACTATTCATAAGCAGATCTATGATGCCGCTAAGAAGAATGTCACAAACATAGTCCATGCAGCTAAATCAGCCCACTACAGTACTAAAATCGTGGAAAGTTCCAGCTGCAAAGAGCTATTTGAGATTACTAACAAGCTGATGTCAAGGAACAAATGTACACCACTTCCAGCTACCTTCTCTCTAGTCGACCTTCCGGACCTGTTTGCAAATTTCTTCCGTGACAAAGTACAAACCATCAGAGATAAACTTGATAACACAATTTCAGTTGACTCGTCGTCACCATACAGTTGCGATACAGAATTTCAGCGGCAACCGTTAGCAGCATTTGAACCTGTCTCTATGGATTTAGTACGTACAATCGTGATGAAGAGTGCACCAAAGTCATGTGAACTGGATCCGATCCCGACGTCACTGCTGCTAGAGTGCTTGGATCCACTACTGCCTTCACTAACTGATGTTATTAATACCTCTCTCTCAACTGGCGAATTCCCATCATTTTACAAAACTGCCATTGTAAAGCCTCTGCTGAAGAAACCAACACTCGACCATAATGATTTAAAGAACTACCGCCCAGTTTCTAATCTGCCATTCATGTCAAAATCTTAGAAAAAGTTGTTCTATCCCAACTTGTATCTCATCTGAATTCAAACAGTCTTTTTAGCAATGTACAGTCTGCATATCGCCCTTGACACAGTACACTCTCCTTGACTTGTCTGCAGCATTTGACACTATAGACCATGATATATTACTTCACCGTCTCCAGCATGTATTTGGCATTCATGATACGGCCTTACTATGGTTCAAGTCCTACTTGGTCAACAGGACACAAATTGTGTTCGCAAATGGAAAACACTCCAGCCCAGTTGAACTATGCTGTGGTGTTCCACAGGGGTCTGTTCTTGGACCTGTTCTCTTCATTCTATACACTCAGCCACTCTCAAGCGTCATAGATCATCATCCAGTGTCTCACCAATTGTATGCTGATGACACCCAAATATACAAATCTAGCCACCCAACTGAAGTTGAAGCTACCATCCAAGGCGTAGAGAGGTGCATTTCTGATGTGAAATCATGGATGACATGTAACAAACTGCAGATGAATGATGATAAAACTGAAGCCATTCTGATTACAACACAAAGACTTTCTCATTCACATCCTTTAACGCAGACAATAAATATCAGCAACACCAACATTAAATTCACAGTCAGTACGAAACCTAGGTGTTACTCTCGACAGTATTCTCTCATTGCACCAACATGTCATGAACATATGCAAGGCTGCATATCTTGAGCTGAGACGCATCAGCTCCATTCGCAAGTATCTTTCAGTTGATGCTACTAAAACACTTGTGTGTTCCTTAGTACTTTCAAGACTGGACTATTGTAACTCAATTCTGTCTGGTTCGTCTCAATATCTACTTCAGAAACTTCAAAAAGTTCAAAATACAGCTGCTCAAATCATCCTTAGAGTACCACAATCAGAGCACGCCTCTCCCCTGCTCTGTACCCTACACTGGCTATCCATACGATCCAGAATTAAACACAAAATTTGTTCTCTGTGCTACGTTTCACTGACGGGCTCCAGTCCAACATACCTATCTGACCTCACCTATGTGTACACACCTGCAAGATGCTTACGCTCCTCTTCTGACACTCGTATTCTCATCATTCCCACTATGAAGATGAAATCATATGGACAACGCTCTTTTGCATACCAGGGCCCAGCAACGTGGAACGAATTGCCCACTGCACTTAGACACAAAGACACAGTGATCTCAGTCAAGAGCGCTCTTAAAACTCACCTATTTCAACTGCAAGAACAGACTTAAAGACCTAATAATGTATCCTTGCCTTAAATATTTACAGCATATTTTCTGTTTCTACTTTCGTGGTGTTTGTTTTTAATTTTGTAATCACATCATTATATATGTTTTTTAAGTGTTGTCAAATGTTGTAAAGCGCTTAGAGCTTCTAAAGATTAGGCGCTATACAAAGTCCTCATTATTATTATTATTATTAGTTACATGTTAGTGTAATGTAACTTTGTTTACTGGATTTGACATTGTCCAGAAATTCAGTTCAGTTCTGTTTGACCTGACTTTTTTTATTTTACTGATAAACAACCAGTAATAGAAACGCTGTATCCAGTTTCTGAGCTTGATTCAGAACCAGTGACAGTTGTGGTAAAAAAAAAAATTTTTTTTTTTAATTCTTTCTCATAGTTAGAATTGTTAAGTTTAATCAAGGCCACACCTGGAGTACGTGATAATTATCATGTAACAAACTTCTATTCCTTCTGGAAAGATGAACTCTTGACCCCCATCCGGACATCTGTTATGCGTTTTAGTTAGTCTCATAATTCAAGTTATGATAAGAATTAACCAGTCGGGCTCCAAACATATGTTGTGACCAGTTTGAGTTGAAATTTTATTTTATGGAATTAGTGATTCTTTTCCCTGGAAACATATACAAGTGCTCATACAGAATTCTTGGACAAGGACATTCACTGAAAATTTATTCGGAATTCCATACTGGAATATTATTTTCTGTGATTCAAAAAAGAACTGTTGACACATCAGTACAACGCTGACTATCGAAGACGTCAAGGTCTTCCATCTTGAATTTCATCGGGAATTGAACTGTGACTTTCTTAGGACTTTTCATTGATAGGACTTCTATTTTTTAATTCTTGGATTAATTTTGGATTTTTATCATACAACCATAAGTCCTTTTTCTCATTTTTACTTTGGTTTTCTAGGGAAATAAATTATTTGTTAAATTTTACAAAGCTTGTTGTCTTCACTCTTTTCTGTTACGTTTTGGAAGAGCCTAGACACGTAACACTATCCTTCCTACCTTCTGTTCGTCTTTACACAAAATAAATCAATGAATATAAAAAGAGAAATAAAGAGATGTCCAAAATGGCTATTATACTGTGACAGCCTATTGATATTTCAAATTTCAGCAGGGATATAAAATCAATCGCCCTCAATTAATATCCCGTGTTTGTTTTGCTGTGTTGTGTTGTGTTGGGGGGAGCAAACTAAATGGACCCCTGCACGCTGATGCTGTTAATGTTTGGATCGAAAAAACAAGCAGGTTCTGGGACTTAAAACAACACATTGATTATTTCCTCGGGAATATTCACTCCGCTGTAATTGATCTCTCACTGCACAATGGAGAACCATACTCTAAAAGAGAGCGAGGATCAGCAATACCCATCCCTTTCACAGAATTGTAATCAGTTCCCTTTTCAATGCCACAATACAACTCTATTATTCATCAAAATGTATGTTTTACTGTTTACTCCACGGCTACCATTTGAAAAATAAATATATGTGTTGAATTCATCCACATACGTGAATACTTTAATCAGGCAGTACTTTAATGAAGTTATAGAACAGAACAAATCTTTTTTTCAGGTCACGCACAGATGGAATATAACAGAACCACAACCGCTTACTAAGTTAAATTTAAATGCGGTATTACGACCCCCCCCCCCAAAAAAAACCCCATTAAAATGGCGTTGTTGATATAAACAATGCAAGTAATAACTTAAGTATCAAAATTGATGAAACAAAAAAGAGAAACGAAAAAGAAAATGTGTAGAAAACAGCTTTTGCAATTTGGCAACATTAGTGTCTACATTATTCCAGGAGCATCAGAAGTCCTGTTCATCTCAGTGAAGCGGTCAGAAATAAATAAATAAATAAATAAATAAATAAATAAATAAATAAAGGTACTCGTTTCCCCTAGTGGCGTATTTTCCCATCGATCAATTTCATTGGGAAGGGACCGCTCCAGTGGCCTAGTGGTTAGAGCGTCCGCCTGGGATGCGGGAGGTCGTGGGTTCGAACCCCGGCCGAGTCATACCAAATACTTCTAAAAATGGTACTAACAACTGCCTCGCTAGGCGCTCAGCATTAAGAAGTTAGTGTTAGGACTGGTCGGCCTGGTGTCAGGATAATGTGACTGGGTGGAACATCATGCTACATGTCTGCGGCTATATGCCACAGTGGTAGACATCACTTTAAACTGCCACAATGCAGACATCGTAGCGATATGACTGAAAAATTGGTAAAGCTACGTTAAAAATCTAAATCACACACACACACACACACACACACACACACACACACACACACACACACACACACACATGTAGCATTTATGTTTTTAAAATAGATCATTTTGAATACGATAATAAAACTTCCCTTCAGAAACTACAGTATCATGTGACTCCTAAATATAACGATCTTGTACGGTTACTTTGGCATGTGACTCCTGAATATAAAAATCTTATAGAGTTACAGTGGCATGTGAATCCTGAATATAAAGATCATATAGACTTACAGTGGCATGTGACTCCTGAATATAAAGATCTTGTAGAGTTACAGTGGCATGTAACTCTTGAATATAAAGATCATATAGACTTACAGTGGCATGTGATTCCTGAATATAAAGATCTGTAGAGTTACGGTGGCATGTGACACCTGAATATAAAGATCTTGTAGAGTTACAGTGGCATGTGACTCCTGAATATAAAGATCTTGTAGAGTTACAGTGGCATGTGACTCCTGAATATAAAGATCATATAGACTTACAGTGGCATGTGACTCTTGAATATAAAGATCTTATATTTACAGTGACATGTGACTCTTGAATATAAAGATCTTATAGAGTTACAGTGGCATGTGACTCTTGAATATAAAGATCTTGTAGACTTACAGTGAGTGGCATGTGATACCTGAATATAAAGATCTTATTGAGTTTTTGTAATCATGTGGGATTTTTTCGTGACAAATGTTTATAAATTCATAAGGATAAAGTTCTGGTGTTCAGACGAAGATAAAAGTATTCTGTGAACAGTTCATCCATTGATAAGTAGTTAAATCAGTATTTGACATGGTCCACCGTCAAAATAGCATGAACATATGGAAGTAGAGGTAAATTTTAACACCTCACTTTGAACACATCCACATCCATCGGTATAACAGCCTCACGGGGATCAGTAGCACAGTATAGCAGCATAACAGCCTGACAGGTACCAGTATCACAATACAACGGTATAAAAACCTGACAGATACTAGCAGCACAGTAAAGTGGCACGGCAGCCAGACAGGTACCAATAGTACATCTAAGTAACATATTAACCTGACAGGTATCAACAACACATCTAAATAATGTAATAGCCTGACAGGTACCAGTAGCACATTTAAGTAATATAATGGCCTGACAAGTACCAGTAGCACATTTAAGTAATGTAATAGCCTGACAGGTACCATTAGCACATTTAAGTAATGTGATAGCCTGACAGGTACCAATAGTACAATACAACAGTATAATAGCCTAACGGGTCCCAATAGCACAGTACAACAGTATAATATCGCATCAAATTGATGTTATGTCCAGAAGGTACCAGTAGCACAGTAAAGTGACACAGTAGCCAGACAGGTGCTAGTAGCACAGTAAAGTGGCACAGTAACCAGACCGTTGCCAGTAACACAGTTAAGTGGCACAGTGGCCAGACAGGTGACATTAAAACAGTATCGTGGCACAGAAGCCAGGCAGGTGCCAGTAACACAGTAAAGTGGCACAGTAGCCAGACATGTGCCAGTAACACAGTAAAAAATGGCACATCTTCTAGTTTTTGAAAACTGTTGAAAGCACATAGCATCTGTCTGTATTTGTGGCACACTATATATAAAATCTCTGTGTAATATATTTTGACTAGCACCAAGAAACCGCATTCGTGGCTTGATATTAGTAGTGTAGACTGAGACTATGGACTCAAACAGCAGAATCGGGACCCAAACGGGACTCATTGTTAAAAAGGCTCTAAAAACTGTGTTGTCAAACGGGAAATTAACATTGGGCCACCATTCATTGTTGGGGGGGGGGGGAGGGCGGCAACTATATGTATTTATAGCCTCAAGGTAAAAAGCATGTTAGAAATGTCTACACGTGTAACATTATGGGTGTAAATGGAAATGTTAATGGGCGCCACACATTGACCATCGCTCACTTTTCAGTTTAGCACAGGGTAGGATGTAGAAGAAGGTTATAATGAGAGAGAGAGAGAGAGAGAGAGAGAGAGAGAGAGAGAGAGAGAGAGAGAAGGGGGCGGGGGAAAAGACCAACTCCATATTTTTTTTCAAAACCCAAATAGCCCCTTTCGCAGCCCAACTAGATGTCTTGGAAAGAAATATTACTCCAATGGTTCCCAACTAAAACAAAAACCAAATCCATTCATTATAAAAGGTGCGTACATGTGTGTACGTGTGTGTTTCAGTATCTTATCCATACTTTTAAAACAAAAGCAAATTAAGACATAAAGATACGTACGTTGTTTTGGTGTATTCTCATGCATATAAATAAAATACATATTAAAAAGCGTTTGATTGAAATCCATTTTTCTTCACGCTATTCTTGTATCCACGCATCCCTGGGAATTGCACATTAGGGGGCCATTCCCACAGCGAGACACGCCATGTGTAATATAACATATTCTCACATCGAATGCTTAGACCATTGAGTTAGTGTCGAAAACTATGTCATGTTGAAGTTATTGGAAGAGGAATCCGTGGCAGGTTTTCCATGACCAGTCATATCTACGCTCGGCAAACGATCCGCTCGTTGACGGATACGATTTAACCATTTTCATAAGCTACACCATGTATATTCCCACTTATAACCTCTATGGCCGGCCAATGATGCAGACCATGCCTGTTGGCGGATTGGAATGGGTGGACCCCACACATAGATGTGGAAAAATGTATACAAGAGTACGATAGCAACAACAATAATGGATACTTCTTCCAGGATGATCTGGACTATGCAGAAAACATTTACACCAACGACTCCCCAATAACACCAGAAGCAACGACTGCACCCAAGTCCTGGATGTCTTCGTATCCGAGATAAGCACTTGACGATGCATCTCGGCAAAGTATACCGAATATTTGGCTTTCCTCGGAGAGCCGGGATGACTCCACACATCAGATGAACACAGATCTGAGGATAAAGACGATAAATGAGTCTGAAAAGGATTTCTTTAAAGTCATGAACAATACATTATTAGGCAAGACAACGGAGAATCTGCGGTGGAGAATCCACGCCTACCTTGTCCATGATAATGAACAAAACAAACTTCGTAGGTTCGTTGCACACTCCGCGCTTGGATCAGGAGTGCTATTTGACGGCTGACTCGTAGCTGTTCACAATAAGAAAGCTAAACTAAAGTTGACAAAGCCAGTTGTAGAAGCGCCTGTGTTGGACGTATCCAGATTAATAATGAATGAGTTTTATTATGATAAGATCAAACCGCGAGAGGGTTACAAATCACGATGTTGTACAAGGATACAGATTCTTTGCTAATGTTTGTCAAAACCGATGAGGTGCATGTAGACATGGTTGAACCATGTTAGGTAGACGAATTTGAGTAAAGCGAGTATCCAAAAGATCATCCACTGTTGAGAAACACCAGCAAGGAAGTCAAGGATGAATGTATCGAAGACTGTGAAGGACTACGTCCTAAAATGGACTCGATCGAGGTCGGGCCGCAGTGCGGTAAGAATATCAGAAAGGTGAATCGATTTCCCCAGTTTTGTAGCAAAGGATTTTCGGCACGAAATGCATGTTGAATGTTCGCGTGAGCGACGCGAATTCGCACACTGATCCCGTCAAAGAAATATTGCATGTTTGTGCATTGTTGTATCAAAGTGATTTTGTCTCCGCTTGATATCAAGCAATGACAAAATTACCAATTACCCATAAGGACACCAATGTCAATCAACTTACGAATAATGTGCTGGTGCATTAAAATACTGCCTAGTTTTCTATGCACGAAAATGACTTGCAATTGTTCTCGCATAAATGTTCTATTATTAAACTTTGGTTCACTTGTCAACCACGCTAAATAGTAATGTTCTGCCTGTCTCGGAAAATCAATCCGGTCTAAAATTGTAAATGCATCGAAGGACCATACTGGATCAGTAGTACAACGTTGCCCGCATTCTATCTCCTTCGTTGCATACAATCACCGAAGCAAATTATTTATGAGTGGGGCTAACAGGATTGGTTGTAAACCTGATGTATGCGCATCGATGACAGTTTTCTGCCAAATCGCCTTAGTAGCTTTTAATCCAATCACACGTGTGATTTCATTATTCTATGCTGTTTTGACTAATCAAAGCGGTGTTAACCATTCGCGAGATCGCTCTGCGATCTGAGACCGAGGTTACTTTAACAATTCTCGCGCGTACACATGTCCGAATAATCGTTCCGCAAGTGTACTGTTAAACCGTGCCTCAATGGCTTGATCACGATGTATTGTTACGTATATGTAATTTAATTACTTGTTTGTTAGTTTTAAATTTTTTTATTTTATTTTATTCCATTACATGTTATTGTGGTGATAATTTTGTCTACTGGATTTGATTTTCTTTAGAAATTCAGTTCAGTTCTATTTGACCTGATAAACAGCCAGTAGTAGAAACACTGTATCTATTTGCTGACCTTGATTCAGAACTAGTGTCAGTTTTGAGTAAACAACTTTTTATTGCATTTCTTTCTTCTTTTTTTCCCAGAGTAAGAACCTTTGATTTTAGCTAAGGCCATACTAGCGTCCGTGATGTTATACATATAAAGTTTCTACGTTGTTCTGGTAAGATGACCACGTGACCCTCATACGGGAATCTGTTTTGCGTTTAAGATAGTCTTATAACTCATTGTTATAAGAAGAAATAGCCAGTTGTGCTATAAACCTTTGGAGCTCAAAGGTGTTTTGTTGTGACCAGTTTGAGTTGAATTTTTTATTTTATGGAATTAATGATTCATTTCTCTGGAGAAATATACAAGTGCTCCTTACAAAATTCTTGGACAAAGACATTTATTGAAATTATTCGGAATTCAAAAACTGGAATATTATTTTCTGTGATGCAACAAAGAACTGTTGACACATCAGGACAAAGCTGACTATCGAAGACGTCATCGCCTTCCATCTTGAATTTCATCGGGATTCGAACTGTGATTCACTTAGAACTTTTTATTGATAGGACTTATATTTTTTTTAATTCTTGGATTTGGTTCGTAAACCGTAAGTCCTTTTTCTTATTTTTACCTTGTTTTTCTAGGGAAATAAATTATTTGTTAAATTTTACAAAGCTTGTTGTCTTCACTCTTTTCTTGTTACTTTTGTGCCAGCCTAGACACGTAACAGTATGCAGTCATTTCTGAGACGATCGAGAACCTTATATTCTGTTAACAACGTAGCATCAGCTCCCAGAAATTCTTTACCTGGATTGACCTGTAACTGTCACACACGTGGTATAACGACCAACGGTTCCATGACAACCAGTGGGGTCAAATTCGTGCCAGTAGCAGGTAAATGAACTCACTGATATGCTGGAAACATTAGTTGGGGCAGTTCGTGCGGCCAACAACGTACCATAAGCCATCAGTGAGGCCGCGTCCATTTATCAGCGATTTCTCGCCAATGACATCATGGATATGGGGACATTTCGCTTCTTTATGCACGAACTCACTGAAGACACTAATAATGTATAATATGACACTGATTATTGATCCTGATGTACGTCCTGCTTTCCATCGTATTATAGTAAAAATATTCTAGAGCGTCACCATGATTATTACATCTCATCAACGAGATCAGAATGTGTTGTTACTTTCTCTATATCAATCACCTTATGGGAATCTCACACACTTGAGATTGCCCTAGCCTCGTTGCGCGTGTATTACTGTTGGTCTAATATCCGATCACGACAGTTCGGTGATCTTCTCGAGAATGACTCGCTTGTTTTCGATGGGTGAATGCGCAACCTGGATAGTTATAGCTCTTGCCGCTAGCGCCTACGATATGTAATCAATCAATGAAAAGATCTGGCGGAGGATTTTATTGATAATTGGCAAACACTATACAATTTCCATAAACGAACACGAGTCCACACTCTGCTCTATCATCTCTATTAAATCTTCATCGGTTAACATCGCACGTTCGTCAATAAGAACAATTTTATGTTGGTCCTAAGATAGCAATGATCAACGATCAATGAATCTTACGGGAAAGCCCGGAAGGGGCCGGATGCCATATTGAGCCAGACATTGCCGGGATTACCTGAAATATTCAGATCAAAGTAACCTGTGACGCCATTAGTAACAGTTACAAAAGGGGAACTTCTGCAAACGTAGCTACTCAAGGTTATACAATATTTGGGTTTTCACCAACTGTGCCACCAGGTGATTTTGTATCAGTTACTCCCGTGGTTCCTGTGTATCTTTCATGTCACAATCCCTGGCTGACACAACTTCGTTTTACTCTTGTAAACCAGGAGGGGTACATGTTATATCTTTAAGGAGAGATGACGATACAGCTGTACATTATTAGAGATCGACCTGATCTTTAATACAGTGACAGTCCTTCATGGACGTGTGGATTCGTGCGCGTTTTTTTTCTCCGTAAACCTGTTTACGCGACATGTTACAGAAATGGTTTTTGTGTTTTTTTCCAGGAATTGTTTTACAGGCAGACCTAAGTTTCTAGCGGCATTGCTTCGTTCACTATACCAATCTCCAGACAAGTTGCAAATGCGAGTCTTTCATATCATCAAAAACGTTGTTGCTGATCGTTTGAAAAATCTGGGACTGAAAACAGTTCAATCGCTTCGAGATCGACCACGACAAACAATGACTCAAGCACCGCCAAAGGCAGTTACGCTTCTACAAAACGTACACGTCCATCGACAACAACAATGCCAACCCCAGGCAGTCAAATCATTACTTAAGTTGCGCAACAATGATGCACACCTTAGTCTAACATTCATCAACACTGGTAGCTTTTCGAAACATTATTGATAATATCTGCTTACATACATCCAAACTACCGAATGCTTTGGGGTCCACGAAATACAGTCTAGCTAAGAAAACATTAAAAAGAATTTATCTCTCTTTTAAACGCCCACTCTTAGAATATGGTGATAAAATATGGGATAATCGTTCTAGCTCTGGCTCATTAAGACTAGAAAACTCATTAGGACTGGAAGAATTTTAACTGGAATTAACCGTGGCGCTTATACGAACAATATTTACAGAGAAACCTATTCGCTCCCAATATCGGAAAGAAGCAAATTTCATAAACTCTGTACCTTTCACAAAATTGTATGTGTGCCAGCTACCTCTTACATCCAAGATCAATGACGCTCCATTTGTTATATGCACAACACAATATAATGATATAATACGAAAGAGAAATAATTTTCAACCAATACAAACTAGACTAGAAATTTCCAAAACTTCCTCTATACCTTCCACAAAAAAGGTTTAGAACACCATGCCGGATCCAGTACAACACAAAATAGATTATGTATCATTTAAACTTAAAATTCCACCATGTCCCTTTGTATCATGATAATGGTCAAATCATCAAGTATTCATACTAGGATACGAAACAACTGCAATGATTTAAATAATGGTTAATTTTTTCCACTGATAACCCATAGTGTACATGTGGACAGGACGATGATACAGCCTACCATTGAATTTAATTGTAAGAAATATACATTACCAAAAACTGAGACTAATGCATTACTTAAACCCTCTACTCAACCTTGTCAGTACAAAAGTCTTGTGTTTGGATCAGATGAGCTATCAAATAACCTAGACATCTTTGAAATCTTCAATATTGAAGATACAAAAAGATTTCAATAGTTATTCAAGACAAACTATATACTAGCATACACCCTACCACATAATATCTTTATCGTTTCTCTCCTCCACCCCCATTCTACAACTCACCTTTTCTCCTTTGAACTAGTTCCTTTACACTTATTCTGTATTAATATTTCTTAATTTGTCTATAATAGTATGATGAACTTTTCATTATTCGTTTTGATTAAGGCATCGTGTTTCTGATCCACACATAAATATATACACGTACTGTTCCTTGCCACATTTCATATTTACTTGTGTATATTGGGGAGGGCTGATGCAGAGTTGTGAGAACTTGTAGCCCGACCCCATGTGCTGTAAATATAGCAATAAATCATGTTTAAACCAATAAGTACAAAAAGTAGTAATTTTATGTAAGTGGATGAATAATTAACAATTTGTTTATGTATGTAATGGTAGTTTAATCCAGCTCAGCACAAAAATAGCTGTGTAATACCAACTAAAATCCAAGCTGTGTAATACCAACTAAAATCCAAGCTAGAAAAATGTAAAAATGAATTGCACCAAATTATAAGAACTTAAGCCTTTCAAAAAGAACCCAAGCAGAATTCAGAACAAAAAGATAAAACATAAAACGTAAAGATCGTTCTAAGTAGATAAATACATTGTCTATCACAATGATGAGCGACACATTCAGCAGAAATGGTCCAAAGAAAACATGCATGGTCCAAACTAACACAAGCATGGTCCAAAGAAACATGCATGGTCATGGTTCAAAGAAAGCATGCATAGTCCAAAGAAAATATACGTGGTCCAACAAAACATGCATGTTTATAAAACAAGAAGAATTCAGAACAAAATGATAAAACATAAAACGTAGAGATTGTTCTAAGCAGATAATGATTTTTATTTGTAATGCCCATTTTTGAGTCCTCTTGCTTTAAACTGCAAAACGTACCAATATATTAGAGGTAAACATATCTAGCACAACGACGAGCAACACACTGAGCATATATGGTTCAAAGAAAGCATGCATGGTCCAAAGAAAATATACATGGTCCAAAGAAACATGCATGGTCATGGTTCAAAGAAAACACGTATAGTCCAAAGAAAACATACATGATTCAAAGAAAACATGCTTGGTCCAAAGAAAACATACAAAGTACAAAAATAACAATGGTCCAAGAAAAAGGTTCAAAACATCGAATGTAATTTTTTTATTACATATAAGAGCTGCGGCCTTCAGCGTGCCTGAGAAACTGACAAACTTCACAAGAGGAACAATCTTCACAGATCTGATAGGATAACAAAGAAATTGAACACTCCTCTCCCCTGGGACATAGATTCAGTGTCATTATGCTAACTGCAATTGCCCAAAACCGCAACTAGAGTTCCGAAACCAGGAAATAATAATAATAATAATAATAATAATAATAACAATAATGTTTTTAGCGAGGATAACACATTTGGTCATGACTGACTCGCCTGCCATGTGGTTCTCAATTTTTGTAATTGGCTATGTTAAAAAAAGTTAATAAAAAAGGCAGAAATACAAGATCATACGTGTTACAAACTCCCCCAGCTTTGTTGGGGGTGGGTTGTATGGTTTTGGTTATCGTTATCTAGAGGGTGATCGCCGACGGTGTAATTTGCCCGGAGCGAGTAAATATCAATAGAAAGTGTGAAACTTACAGGTGGAATAGATAAAGATCTGAGCAGATATATAAAACAGAATGACACGAGCCCCCGTACATGTACAAACCATAAAATTTAATCAACAATTCATAAACAATAAAATTCATAAACGATTGTGATAATGCATTACATTAGAAAGATACACTTTTTGATTTAAATTATTCAACGAATTTCAAAAACAAATATGCTTATACAAATAGCCGGTCTGTTAAGCGATAGAATTAATTCATCATTAAATCGTGTGAAAGACCGAAATCACTGCCTTGTACAGATTCATAACCTGATGTTTCTGGTTCAGTCCAAATTCGCTGCGACTATTCTTTTGACTTCCTTGTGCATGTAAGTCTGGGTTCTTTCCACTTTTCCCTTTTCCCAAATTCTCAGGTGTCCCGCCTCTTTCGGCCTCCAACTTTGTGTGGTCACTTTGGTTTTGTAAGTACGCGATACTTCACGTGGATACTTCCCGTGAAGCTATCTCACCTTGTGTCTTCAAGCTCTTACCGCTAGAATTGAGTTCGTAGATTTTTCCAGACATCCGATCTCTTGGATCCTAATTACGAGTGAATTTCTTCTAAATTCGACCCGGAGTCCTCTACCTTTGTTTTCTCTTGCAGAAAATGGTGTCGACCGATTTTGAGAGTTCCGATAAGCACATTTAAACCGAGAGATTTCATGTGGAATCACGCCCCCTTATTCAGCGTAACCAATCCTTATTAAATATATTCCCCGCCTGAATTAGGCTCAAAACAATGCAGTCCGTCTGACAATCTTAGATTACACAACACAGATTCCTGGTAACTTTCAGAATTGACAGTTCTCCATACAGATCGGAAGTTAACCCCTATTCTTTTCAGTTAAATAAACGACGGCTTAATTAAGAACCAATGCTTCCATGACAGTGACATTAGCAGTCAGTGCGTTACGGCGATTTAAACACGCGCCAGTCCCCATAAATCTAATTAATCGTTCACCTGTCCAACTTAATGTGTTCCTCATAGATCGACAGAAATTTGCACCCTTACAATACGCATACTTAGGTATTGTCGCACACTCATTCGTACATAGTTAACATGAACGAATATGTGTGACTATACTGGGAAACATATACACATATGAACAATATTCCATACACAAGTACATAAACTGCAGCATAAGTCGTACGGATTACATATATGGAACAAGATCTGGACATATTATTTATGGATATAATGATCAAGTTTTCTATTCAGAGGCTTTAATATGTAATTCCAGCTGGTCAAGAAAGAATATCTTTAATGATATTTTAAAGGAAGCAAGGGAATTTGAATTACGTATCCTCAGTGGTAAGGAATTCTATTCAGTAGGTGCTGATACAGGAAATGAGCTTTTGTAATGGTTGATTTTCGAATCTGGAGATCATTGTTTGTCGTCGATCGGAGATTACGCTCAGTATATGATGACCTAAGTTCGATTAGGTTAAAGATATAATCTGGAGAAAGATCGTTTAAAAACTTATATGTCATGATTTCTTTAAAATAAAGAATACGTTTTTGTATGGGTAGCCATTGCAGCAGTGAAAACAAAACATTCGAGGGAGTCAATAAAAGAATTTTCAGTATTATTCGGGCTGCACTTTTCTGGAGCTTATCAATTCTGGACAGTTTATAATTTTATGTGTTTCCCCATGTGATACAGCCGTAATCTAACAATGGTAGTATATATATATATCCCGAAAAATAAAGTTCAAGTGATTGGGGAGGTAGACATTTCGAAAGCAACTTTAGCAGAGTTATTCTTTTGACTACCATTGCACATAGGTGATCGATATGTGCATTCCAGCTGAGATGTTGATCAATGTAGATACCAAAAAGTTTTTTATTTTTGACAACAGACACGTCTAAGCCATTCTGAGTTAGAAGTAAATCCATGTTAGTAGATAGACGCTGCCTTGTTTCAATTGTCATACATTTCATTTTAGAGATATTATGTATTTTGTTTTGATGACACCAAACTGATATATTGTTGAGGTCGATTTGAAGTTTATTTTTAATGGAGTCTAGAGATTTACCAGATAAATGAAATGTAGAGTCGTCAGCAAAAAGATCAGTGTTAGAGTGCGTTGGATACAAGGCTAAGTCATTGATAAACAGTAGAAAAAGAAGAGACCCTAATATAGATCCTTGAGGAACACCACTTCAGATATGTCTTGGTTCGGAAGTATATTTACCCGTGCAAACAACCTGGCGTCTGTTAGTGAGATACGACGTGAACCAGGCAAATGAGTTTGAAAACTTGTAGGCTGAAAGTTTTTTAATGAGCACCGAATGGTCAACGAATCGAATGCTTTTTTTTTTATAAAAAAGCAATGAAGATTGCGCAAGTAAGTTCGCCTGATTCTATTGCTAGTAGCCATTACCCTATACGTTTTGTCCATGCAGTTTGACATGAATGATTCTGTCGAAAATCTGATTGTGATTTATGGAGGAGTTGGTACTTTTCAAGATATCTGACAAATATGGTTGCTGACATGTTTTTCAATAATTTTTGAAAGTACAGATAGAACAGATTGATAGTCGGATGGGTCATTCTTTTTATTTCCCTTTTAAATTGCGAATACTTTTGCTAACTTCAATGACTCCGGAAATACTACAGTTAATTATTTCTTTCAATGACTCTGAGATTGATACAGCCAACATTTTCAAAGTTTCGGGGTGAATTCCATCTAGACCAGCTGATTTGTTTGTGTCAAGTTTATTGAGAATATCAAAAGTGTCATTTATTGTTATTAAGGGAATGTTGAAAGTAACATGATCGGGTACCCTTTTGTTCACGAATTTAGTAAGTTTGTCTAAATTAGGCTCTGTAAAATTAGACCTGTTAAGGGTTTGGGATAAATTGGTAAAAAAGAGGTTCAGCTGGTTTGCAATATCGAGCTCACCAGTATAACTAGTGTCATCAACTAGAATTTGACATGGAGTTAGAGGTGCAGGTTTCGTTGAAGTTAGATTTCGCAAGTATTCCAGATGGATATGTTATAGGAGTTTGAGGTGATGGCTTCTTTGGAAAAGGAGCGCTTGCGTTTTACAGTGAGTGATTCGACTTTTTTCCGCCACAAACGATAGTTTGTAAAGTCTTTATATTTATGATAGTAGTTTCGTTTGCGTTGTGCCACTGCAATTTCATTAGTATACCATTGTGGTTGTTTTGATCATTTAATTCTTTTAATGCGTATGGGGGCGTATTTATTTAGGATATTAAGAAAACAGTGGTTCCAGATAGACAAGTCATAATCTGGGTCTACGTTAAGGAAAGTTATTGAGTTAATGTTTTGTGATAGTTCGTTCAGAAATTCATATTCAGCGAAGTTTTTAAAGCATCTGTATTGCATACAGGAGTGTAAGTTGTTTTTCCTTGCGCTTTGTTGCTTACGAGTTGCACATATGGGATAGTGATCACTAATAGGGACACATGGTACGTTTATCTCGTAGAGATTGGCAGGATAGGTAGAGTAGATGTGGTCGATCAGAGTAGAAGTACAGGTTGTTGCACTTGTTGGAGCATTTATTACCTGTGTAAGGTCGTGTAGTTGTATCATATGTAGCCATTTAGCGTTAGCATCAGAGAGGAAACCAATATTAAAGTCTCAAATTATAATTGTTTCACTGTTAAAAGCTAAAGCAACCAAAAGCTCGTAGTTAGGTTGGTCAGTCTATGATGAGATGGAGTTTGGAGGTCGGTAAAGCTGAGCAGATATAAATGGTTGACTATTGAAAAAACTTAACTCGATCCATATTGATTCTAGAGTGGATATTTCGAAATCTGTTCTTCTCTTGTATGTTATTTGAAATGTACATGACTATTTGAAATGTACATGACTATTTGAAATGTACATGACTATTCCTCCTTCTATGCCTTGTGGTCGATCTCGTCTTTCCAAAGAAAAGTTGCTAATAGAGATAGTACAGGCATGTACATTAAAATCTATAAACATTTCCCATAGTCCAATTACTGCAAGGTTAGATTCGTTTTGTATCGTAAGTCAAAGTTCATCGATTTTTGGTAAGATGTGTTTTACATTGAGGTTGATAAATTGCAAACCTTTCTTTTCAGATCCAAAGATGTACAGCTTAAAGTTTTCCCAGTCGTTGTAGGAATGAAGACAGATTTATTTGTTATTCCCGAGTTGGGGAAGAGACATTATAACCTTGGCATGTACAATTAGAATTATTACTTTGGACAGAGAGGCAGTCTGAACAAATATCTCCAAAAACATGATACTTATTATTGATGGAGGTATATGTTTTATAAGCATTGTACCTAGATGGACATACCTAATGGTTATAATTATAGGTAGGTACGTCACGTCTATCATGTGCGTACTGTTTGTACGATCGAAGGGTCCCTTTTCCAGGGCCTTGTATTAGAATCGAGTCTGCTTCGATAACCATGCCATGTACTCTGTGTATTATGTCGATGTTTCTATCTTAATGGACCATTGAAACCATATATTCAGATCTGCATGTCAAACACAGTCAGGGATCGAACGTCCAAATGTCCACGAGGGATTGTTGGAATTTTCTCTCAAGATGGGATTTTATATTCTTCTTTCACCTTTTGTGCAAGTTCTATAATGGATCCAAAAATGTTCCTTTTTCTACAAATGAAAGCAAAATTATTTTTTAAAGCTATTTGTGGGCCGGTTTTTGTTTTTTAAAGGATCAAAGGAAACCCGCATCCAACAACCCCATCCCATCCTACCGCCCGAAAATAAATGAGAAATGGTTGGTCCCTTATACATCACGACCATGACTGAAGAGCATAACCACAACTTGAAATCAGCCATTTTGCCATTTGATACCCGCTCCCCATCTTTTTCCTGCTTCAGTGATAGATCAAAGGTTGCGCAGATTTGATTCCTCGAAAATTACTTTGAAATATAGATAGTGTACGAGTCACATAGATTATGACTGACATCCGGCTCTTTTGAAACTGACATGAAAACCCAGAGCCCTGATGACAGGGGAGTTAACGCCACACATGCTACATAACTCATTTATAACTCGGTTCCTTTACACCGGTTTTCGCTAAACAGATCATAATAAGATCTCCATAAGTGCACACGAATACGGTGTATCTTTTGAAAACACTTCAGCAAATGTCCAATGTGAATAAAGATACACATTTAGTTTTATTTGAAATTTGGATTATTTGAGCTTAAATAAAATGCGTGTGCGCTATTATGAATATCAGATAATTAAATTATCAATGTTAATTTCAATGGCATTAGGGACCGATAATTTAATTGTCGGTGGCCTTTCGATCGCCTTCATATCTGAAATAGGCGGGGATGAGTGACAGAAGCCACGAAATAGCTTGAAACAATATTCTTGCTCTGATTGAATTTATTATATCCCATTTACTGGTTAATAATAATAATAATAATAATAATAATAATAATAATAATAATAATAATATATTGAGGTAATAGAACATAACTTACCTAGTTATAAAGAAAATTCCAGCTTCGTCCCAAGCCCGAAAATTAAATGAGCATTCTCTTAAAAGTCAAATACGATTTAGAAAGAAGTACGTACCAGATGGATAGATTGATATTATTTGCATTGTAACTCGAAAACCTTGTTCACTCGACAAAGTTTTTATATAATATAAATAAGAAAATATTGAGGTTACTGATCTTTAATATAGTGCTGCGCCATACATACATACGTACGTACATACATACATACATACATACATGCATACTGTAAAGGAGTGTGTCGTGTGGTGAGCGCCCCTCTTTAATTGATTTGGCGATCGTTATTTAGAGGATGACCTCCCTCGATGTTATTGCCCAGTGTGAGTAGATAGATAGAATATTGACAAAAAACTGAGCGAGACTATTGAGAAGAAATAACAAATACGAGCCCCCTTAAATAATAAAAATAAAATAAATTTTAATCAATTAATACATAAATTAAAAATTGCAATTTCAATCCAACAGATTTACATTAATGGAATTTAATAGCAGTGTTCAATTTACGGATTCGTTCATCATAGTAACGAGTGGTGAAAAGAGTACAATGTCCACGCCTGACTTGCATCACCTGGCGTCGTTCTCTCTTGACTTTGTGTATTCCACGTCTAGCGTGTATGCTTGGTTCTTCCTCTTGACCCTTCTATTCTGAACTCTCTATTTACGGACTTCCCTCTTGGACTGTCCTCGTCGGGTTTCTCGGGGAGGATATAGAAAGCTGTTCCCTTAAATGACAAGATTACGACTAAAGCTGTATATGTTTCACCACCTATCCGTATATATAAAATCTCTCACTTCCGTTATTCAGAAACGTAAATAGCTATCCACACTGCATAAATTCTGACATAATGTGACCTTAACGATTAACGGTCCTTACAAATATAATGTATTTGAGATAAGGTACAATCGTTATCTATAGTTACAAATGACCATTGCAATATACCAAGTCTGACCTTAATTAAACAGTTCATCGTCCCTGTTCCATGCAGCAATTGATTAGTAATTGACACTTGTTCTGTATACAGACGATGCTGCCGTATATATATCAGCATACATTACTATACGTCTTCTTACATCTGGCTAGCCAGTTCCACTCAATAAGATAAATGCTCGATTACTATTGCATAAAATTCAATAACTTCTAGCTTACAGTAACCAATAACCTGCAAGATCATTTGATCATTACAAAATCATATATAAATATGCAATTATCATTAATTCACGATAAACTGTATCATCCTACAGACAAAGGAAATTCATTCATATAACCATAAGAAATTCTACACATTGAACATTTGGATTACATCACAAATCCGTCAGTTCTATCAATGAACTAATAACTGTTAAATTAAAGAAATAAATTGCATAACACTCTAACATATCAACAGAGTCCTATGAAATACTACACATTTGCATAAAACCAAACAACAAAATAGAAAATTACATGGAAATTAAAATTGCGTACCTTAATGCTGTTTCTTTTCCACACAAACCGTGCGTCCTAGCACTATAGCCTGTCCTTTCCTTTCAAGACAGCTATCTGGCCTCTTTACTTTATTAACGAGGGAAAACTCTATTCTCAGGTTTTTCCACTGGAGTCTCAAATTTGACTTCTTGCAAGCAAAATTGGACTAAAGAATTCTGAGCCAAGTCGCTATCTTAAATTCAGATTATTTCCAAAGTGTACGCCTTAATTTTAACTGACCAATCGAAAGCAACTGTTCCTAAATTTTCCCCAGAATAATCATGTCTTTCATCAGATTTTGACAGCCTAGGATATGATGCAATTAGTTTTACTTTGAAGATCAATTATTTGACATGCGGTCCTTTACGAACAGATACGGTCGTAGTTCTAATGTACTCTCTGCCAATATACCGTTACGATGACTGGGTCAATTCCACTGAAGCTTAAACGTAGGCCCTTTTATGTTTCACAGATGAAACAAAGGAAATATCAAAGTGAACTTTCTCAAAGATCGTTCTGGCTTGACTATGATAAAATTTTAATATACAATTTATTAAACTTTAGGATCCAGCACTTCTTCAAAATTCGACACATTACAGATGTCTAATTCAGGCATAAATTGTTGGAAATAATCAAACACAAACTTGCTGGACAGATTTAGGGAGGCAAACAAGTGTTAAAAACATTACCTAAACTTTTAGAACAGTTTTTGCTTTAATACTCTTCAAAGGAATAGCCTATGGAAATCTTGAGGACTCACACATTATGGTCAACAAATATTGGTTGAGTGACTTGATATTAGGTAAGGACCGACAGTCTACCATTTTTCTACTAAATGGCTTGTCAAATGGTCAGATGCAGGAATAGGTTGCAGATGTGCCTTAGATATCTTCTGATTGGGATTTTCTACCATTTGACAAGTGTGACAAGATCTATGGTACTTATTAACATCACTTTTAATTTTCGGCCAATAAAAATTATTCAGGATCTTGTGATAAGTCTTATCGACACCATAATGACCAGCTTAAGGAGTTTTATGGGCTAGACTATGAATTTCCTGTCTATACGACGTTCGAACAACAGTTTGATTGCTCACTGACCACTCATCATCAGCAGGTACATCAGGTGGTCGTCATTTTCTCATAATGACCCCATTTTTCACAAAGTAACAAACTGGTACAGTACTTGTGTGGCTTCAATTTCTGAAACCCTGTCTTGTGTCTTCTCTTAGGAATAGTACTAGGGACCTATAACTCACATTTAAATATCTTGCATGCTGATAAAGTAGCTATTACTTTCTGCTTACTGTAGTCAAAATTGGCTAGTCGTTTCTATTATTCAGTGAAGAAACTAACTTATGAATCTCTCTCTCTCTCTCTCTCTCTCTCTCTCTCTCTCTCTCTCTCTCTCTCTCTCTCTCTCTCGGGCTCCGAGTGGCCGAGTGGTCTAAAGCGCTCTTCGTTACGGATCACTGCCATCTCACCTCTGTCTGCGTGGGTTCGAGTCTAGGATTCGGCGAATGTGGATATGTGAGAAAGCTTGCCAGTAGCTTCTCGTGGGTCGGTGGTTCTTTCCGGGGATTTCCCGGTTTCTTCCTCCACCATTAATACTGGCCGCCATGTATAGCCTATCGTGTGCTGAAAAATGGCGTTAAGCCCCACTCTCTCTCCTCTCCTCTCTCTCTCTCTCTCTCTCTCTCTCTCTCTCTCTCTCTCTCTCTCTCTCTCTCTCCTGAGTGATTAAGTCATTTAAATTATGGAATTTACCTTGTCCATTGTTCCGAGGCACATATATTAAGGATAAGAGGCCAAATTTAAAATTTCATCTCAGGTTCATAAATATAATAGTTTTGTGAAGGTCAAAGCAATAGAAATAAAAAATTTTAGCAAATAAAATATAATCCTTTTCATGGTTGTTTGCTCATAGCAAGTGCAAACAACTTATTTTATCGCCCGCAAAAAATTTCCAAAACTTGAGCATTTTTGTACAGTGTATATATTGAATATAGATCCAGTAATGGAATGGGGGTTTTTTTTGGGGGGGGATTAATTCTTGAAACAGTCACTATGGAATATACCTGACTGTTCTTGAGGCATAATTTACAAAATGTATGTGGTATACAAAAGGAAATGTGTCGCGGCCAATCCAGAATTTACAGTTTTAATTCCTCAGAATTTGTAATCATGAGTGTATGTCCAATCCAAAAGCAAAACTGTGTGTCTTATTCATGTGAAAGTGAAAAACAAAAGAGATTGGCAAATACATCTATAATAACAATGTAACAAGACAATCCAGGTATTTGTTCCTTATAATTGCCTACCTGTATGATAATTTTTGTTTTAGACTAATTCATCTAACAATATTGGTTTTATGAATGCCGGTTTACATTAAATATTTATTTTTCTCTAATATTTCCTATGAAAAGTTAAACACAGGACTGTATATAGTTTCTGTTTATTTATTTTGCTTTACTGTATAGTTGTATTGTGCTCACATTTTTTGTGTCATGACAATATTAACTTATATAATCAACAGGATAAAATAATGAAAAAATCACAGACAAATGAAGATGTTTATATGGGAGGGGGATGGATGCTGCAACAGCCCGAGCTGTAAGTAGCCTTAAAAACTTAAAAAGTTTTTAAGAAAATTATGTGTGTGTGTGTGTGTGTGTGTGTGTGTGTGTGTGTGTGTGTGTGTGTGTGTGTGTGTGTGTGTGGGATCTTACTCTTCTAACAGAAAACAATCACATCTGTAGAAGATACATGTAAAAATTTTGTATTAATCTTTTTAACTACTACAATAATTTCATATCCAAATGTATCAAGCAAGTTAGGTACTGTATTGTAGCAGTAATAATACAAACAAATTTGGCTGGTTACTGGTATCGGTAGCAACGTTATTTATATTCAACATATTATATTTTTATAATTACTACCAAAGGAGTATGATGTTTTATCAGAGAAATACTTTACACTCATTCATCTGTAATATAAATATCGCTTAATACATGGATGAATACGATTTTAAATAATTAAAAATGTAGTTTCCAGTTTGACATCTGTGGAAATAAAGCCTCACATAATTGTATGGAAATGTTCTTTATGTTTAGATATAGAAAATATATTTCATACTGTTAGAATTTATTTTCTTATATAATGAAATAAGTTCATATTTTTGTAGCATATAGCTATGCTACAGTATATGCTTTGTATGTGATGTCCTTGTTTCAAGTCATTTGCCTCTTGCTGTTGTATTGGAACTGGAGATTAAAAATGAAATTGCAGATAGGAGATATTTGTCAACAGACAACTAGTGACAATACTTGCTGGCTATTGCATAATCATCCATGTAATACTGTATAATTTGAATATTTACCTTACTTCTTTATATATATATATATATATATATATATATATATATATATATATATATATATATATATATATACTGCCACTGTAAACTGCCACTGTAAACTGCAGATTAACAGTAAATATTAATTTCATAGGGATGAGAGAATAAGTGGCTACTCTATTCTGCCACATTGCGGCAGCGGTAAATTACACCCACAAAATGTCCGAATAAAAATGGGGTGGGAAGGGTCAGTGGAAGAATAACATTGTGTAAATACATCTAACTGTATACATTTTGATACATTTCATTTGTTCTGTGCTTTTTGCAGGCCACCTCTCTTCGGAATGTTAATACTCTGAGAAATCAGCTGATTGTAATGCGGTAATATAATTCGAATTATATTTTCTAATTGTAATACGGTAATATAATTCGAATGATATTTTAAATAAGAGGCTCCAAACATACCATAAAGCGGTATAACATCTTGTTTCTAGAGTCAGGGGAGTAGTCGTATTGTAAGAAATTGACGTGTCACAACGCCATCTGTTGTCATAACGAGGCATTATTTTATGCAAACTTCTGTGATGGTACCTTGCAACGCGCTTGATGCTACATTATAATCACGATTTTAGAAGGTGCAATCTGTGTAACTTGTGATATAGCAAGTTTATAAATAGAATATTAAAACCAGTAATAACTTGACATAGCATTTGCCATACGACAAACTACATTGCTAGAATTATGAATGTAGCACTTGCAAGCAGCCATTTACAATAATGCAGAAGGAAAGTAGCACTTGCAAACTTCCATGTACAATCTGCATCAATGAAGAATACAATATACATGAAGAGAATTATGAAAATAGCACTTGCAAACAGCCATTGACAATAATGCATCAAGGAAAATTAGAAAATACATGCTTAAAATTATGGCGGTAATCCCCCTCCATGTAAAGCATGCCTTGTAGAACCTCTGTTCTGGTCGACGACAGACCTAGTCCTATCTTTTTGAGATTCCATGGTCAGGCCCTTCCTGTTCAGCGAACTACGGCCAAATGCTGGGTATTTATACCGCTCGCCCCAGCATATATGGCTGGTTAAGACTTTGAAGTAACACCCTGTGTTCCGAAATGTATTCTATTTTGTGTTTTAAAACACTGTTCTCCCTTTTTTGTTTTGTTGTATATAAAATAAATAAATACAGTATACAAAATGTTGTTAGGGTTAATCTTTGTTTTGTTCTGTCAAATATATTACTGTGTTTATCCCATATGCTTCGATAGGAAAAGCACTTCCTTCCCTTTGCCTGGAGCTGGCAGTGGGTCTGGTTTCCGTTTTCATCTCTTAGCTGATAACTTAGGATAGTACTTCCCTCACTTTTGACACTAGGTCGCAGACCTGGTTTCCTCTCCCATTCCCCAATATTTGTGTAATATGGTCATAAAGGGACTTTGCCACAGTCATTTTTTGTCCTTGTGTAGTGTTCAATAATATGTGTGTTTGTTGTGATGCATACTGTGTTTGTAAGGACAGGCACTATCTAGATCTTGGTTATAAAGATTTTTGCTCTATGTAAAAGAATAAGAAAGAAGAATAAATAAGATGTCTACATGTTTGTATTTTGTTAATTCGTGCGTGTTGGCGATTCTTTTTAGGTTGTTAAAAATGTACACCTTACCGAACTCATGTTATATCAAATTTTTAATTCTTATACAACTGAAAAATTTTAAGACACGGACGTGATTGAAAACATTTCTGTCTAATATATAGTTTTAATTTAATATATATTGAAGCACCATGGCGCTTCGTTACTTAGAGAGGACTGACTGACTGACTGAGAAGGATTAAAGTCGCCTATGCTAACTAAGAGCTTTTGCGACTCGTTAATGCTCAATTGTTGAGCTTTTTAATTGGTCGGTGTTTCAGGAATGATGCCGCAAAAACACCGCTTTTATGTACGATAGTCGTACTTTTTAATTGTATGTCAGGAGGTGGAAAGGAGGAAGGGGACCCGGCGGGGGACGCCAACCGCTGATGCCGTGTACGCTCCAAAGGGCCCGGACCGACGTGATTGTATGTCAAATTCTGTCCAGTTGTGCTAGTGGACGTTCCCTATCCCCAATATTGTGTGGGCCACCTGTGCAATTGATCTAAGTTTCTGAGTTGAAGATTGCCTATTTTATCCTTGTGTAGTTGGAATTTTGTGTACTAAGCGTACTTTTAATGGCGAAATTACACCAATCAGCCGGGTGTCAGCAACCCTGTGTGTTTTTTTTTTTGGGGGGGGGTCACGCATTGTTAGTATTAGTTGTTGTTTTTGATGGCGGAGGGACTAAAGGATCAGGGTAGTTTTGTACGATGGTGTTATCGAATGAGGCCTTCTATTGCCAATGGAAGTGCCTCCCTTGTATATAAAAGTAGGGGGTGAGAGTAGAGATAGAGGGGTGGTGGTGGGTGGGGGGAAGGGGATTCTTGGTGGAAAATCTGTGGGCAACACAGGATTGTTGTTTCCAGGATTCCACCCAGGTGTTGCTAGTATATGTTCCCTAGCACCTGTTTTAGGCCCCTTGTGTTAGTAAAGGTGAGGGTGGAATAAAAGGAAAGTGAAGAGAGGGCTAATAGTGGAAAGTCTTTGTTCAACATAGGCTTGTTGTACGCAGGATTCCACCCAGGTGTTCGCTAGTCTGTTTTCCCTAGCGCCTGTTTTGGGCACTATTAGTTAGTGAGGGGGTTAGTAGAGGATTGGTGGAAAGGAGAGCTTTTGTCCGGAAGTGTTCAGCCGGTGCTTGCTCGAGGAGGTGGGCCAGTGCTTACCCAGGTTTGTGCCAGTGCCTGCACGGGGAAGTGGGCCAGCGCTTGCCCAGGGGAGGGTATGGATTTGAGCCAGTGCTTGCTCTTGTGTGGGCGAGAGTTTGCCCATGGGAGGGACTGGGGTTTGGTTTTTTAGTTTTGATTTGGAGGGCTATTGCTTGCCCTGTGGAGGTACTGGTCCTTCCTGGTTCTGTTCTTCCGGAAGGGCTCGTTCTTGTCCGCCAAGTGGAGGTTAATATTCCAGTCGGTTTCCTGTGTTCACTTGGCTGTATTCCCCAGTTGCCTCTCTCTTGTCTTTTGTCTACCTTGTCTTGATTTGATTATTTTCTGTCAATCGTCAATTTTGAATTGATATTGTGCCCTTTTTGTTTTGTTAATGTCATGCATGGGGGATGGGATGGGAGAAGTAGATGAGAGAAGAGATAAAGTGTATATATATATATATATATATATATATACACACACACACACACATACATATACATACATATATACATATATACACACACACACACACATACATACACACATATACATATACACACACACACACACACACATATACACACACACATATGTACACACACACACACACAATCACACACACACATATATATATATACACACATATATACATACACACACACACATATATATATATTTTTTAAAATATATTTTGTATAGATATATTATTATATTTTTTTTCCCTTTAGTATTAGTTATTAGTTGATTATGTGTTAGGTTAGTAGTTATGTTAGTTATTGTGGGTGTGTGTGCTTTGTTAGTTTGTTTTAGTTGAATAGTGTTGGAGTAGTGTTGTTTTAGTTTGTCGCATGCTATGTACAGTGTTTTTTTTGTGGTGTTGTTCAGTCTATATTATATTGTTGGTTCTGTATGGTTGGCTTTTGATGTCTTGGTCCTGTTTGCCCTTGTTATACTTATCTGTCCCTCGACGCGATTGTGTTTCCGATTAGACTTATTCGTGTCCGTCTGTGGCGCTGTGCACCCCCTTGTTGTTAAAGGTGAATCTCGATTCCTTATGTGTGTAAGTTCCTTTTTAGGACTCGCCTTTTGGCTTGGCAGTTGTTGCCATAGTCCTGCCTCCCATGTTGTTGCTAGTGCCCTTATGTGTCCTTTTGTCTTGGTATTTTATTTAAGATTTGCCCGTTAGTTGGTCCTTGTGCCAAATTCTTATTTCCCTAGTTCAATAGTATTTCTGGCTCCCTCGTTGTTGCGTTTGGTTTTCAATTCCTTGCGCCTTTTAAGGCTGATTTCAGGACTTGCTTTTTAGCTGGCGTTTTGTCATAGTCCTTTTGTGTTTGCATGTTGTCTTACTTACCCTGTGTCCAGCTTAATCCTGTTGTTGTCATTGTTATGATGTCTAGTAGTCCTGGTTCTCTCGTCGTTACCATTGGATTTCGATTCCTTATGCCTTTTAGGTTGGTTTGGGGACTTGTTTTTGAGCTGGCATTTTGCCATAGTCCCCTTTTTAGTCCTGGTCCTGTTGTTGGTATGTTGTCTGGTAGATAAGTGTATTAGGATTAATTGTTAATTGTTAAGTCTGGTTAATAGGTTAGTAGGATAAATGGGTGCTGGCGTGTTGGACGGCTGGTAGTGCTTGTCTCTGAGCCGTGGGTCTAGGCTTATTGTCATAGTCCTGGCTTATTGTGTTGCTGGTGTTTTCCTTTTTGTTTATATGTGACCATGTTTTTGGATCCCCTTTAGGTACGAGATGACGCTTTTGTAGGTAAGTTCGATATTTGTGTTCTTGGTCTTATCCAATATCTCTGGGTATGTTGTTGGTGATCCAATGCGTTTCTAGTATTCTTGGAAGCTGTTCAGGTGTACATTGTAGGTGGCACATGTGTTGAATATGTGGTCGAGCGTCTCTGCTATTGGGCAGTGAGGACAGTTGGTTGTTTGGTTCCCTTGGTCTTTGAGGTACCTTCCGAAGCTCACTTTCAGTAGTGTTTTTCATGTCATGATTCTGTTGATAATCCTTAAGTCATTAACTTCATGTTCTTTGGGGTAATGATTTTCCTGGATACTTCTTTTTGTAGTTGGTGGAGATGCCTTCCCTTGTTGGAGTTGTTCCATATGTGTTACCATTTTGTGTTTATTTTCTGTCTAACCTTACTGTAGAGTTCTTGGACGCTGTAGGTGAGGGAGTGTGTTTCGTTGTTGTGGAGGTTCTTTTTGCCACTGTGTCCGCTTTCTCGTTCCCGGGGAGGTTTATGTGTGATGGCACCCAGAGGAATTCAGTGGTGTGTTGATTTGTCTCGAGTTCTCGAATATGCTGCATCACTTCCTCGAGCATATTTGCTCTGCTTCATGTTGCACCTGTTTCTAAGGTTTTGAGGACGCTGAGAGAATCCGTGATGATAACATGGCGCTGCTGGGTTTGAGTTTTGATCCATTTTAGTGCTTCGTTGATTGCCCAAAATTCGGCTGTGTAGTAGGAGCAGTCATCTGGAAGTCGAGCTCCAATTTGTATTTGTTGTTCTGGTACCACGACTGCTGCTGCCGTTCTGTTAGGTTCCTTGGATTTAGATCCCTCCGTGTATATTTTAGTGTATTCCGTATATTGGTCCTAGAGTAGTTTTTGAATGTCAAGTAGCATCTTGCAGGGAATTTGTTGTTTGGTTCCGAATGTTTGTGCTATGAGGTTGATGTTTGGGGTATTATTTCTCCACGGGGTGGGGTCCTGGATTTGCCGTTGCTCCGCTTGTATGTCAGTTAATTGGAGTTCTGCGCAGAGGGTATGGACTTTCTTGCTTGCTGGTGGGTTTGGTACAAGTTTTTGATTGAATGATCTTTCGCATAGCTTAGTTAGCGCCTTAGTTGGGTTTGCGTCGCTGTGTATTGAGGTTTTGATGATATGTCTTAGGATTTGTTCCTCTCTGCGTAGTTGTAGGGGTAGTTCTCCTGTTAGTATTTGTAACTCTTGAAGTGATGTTTTGGGTAGTGTTCCAGTACATAGACGGAGAATTTTGTATTGAAGAGAATCCAGTTGGGATAGCAGTTTGTTGTTGGCTGATGCGTAGACCTGGCAGCCGTAATCCCATCTTGATCTAATTAATGATCGGTATAACATAAGTAGTGTGGGTTGATCAGCTCTCCATGTAGTTCCTTTGAGGTGTTTCAGCAAGTTGATGTCTTGTTGTGATTTTTTGACGAGATTTTCGATGTGTGGTTTCCATGTGAGTTGTTCATCTAGTAGTAGTCCCAGGAAGTGGGTTTGTTTTACGAACTGGATGGGTGTGCCTTGTAGGTAGAGTTGCGGGTATTTGGGTTTTCGGTTGTTGGGGCGGGAGAAAAGCATCCCGACAGTTTTGGTACTTGAGATTTTAAAGCCCCAGTTATTCGCCCATCTGGTGATGTCGTCCAGTCTTTGTTGTATCTGTGTGATGTGGTGTCTGTTGTTGGGTTTCCTGCTTTCCAGATTCCGCTATCATCCGCGAATTGAGATAGGTTGATGGTGCTATGTAGGTATTCTCCTAGGTTCTTGACCATAAGGTTGAATAGAGTGGGGCTTATCACACTTCCTTGTGGGGTTCCGTTGTCTAATGTGTATGTTTCGGAGTATGCATCTCCTACCCGGGTCTTAATTCGTCTTCCTGTGAGGAAGTTGGAGATCCAGCGGTGCATTTGTCCTGTTATTCCATATTGGTTGAGTTTGAAAATTAGCCCCTTGGTCCATACTAGGTCGAAGGCCTTTTCTAGGTTGAGGAATATGGCTATGAGATGGCGGTTCTTTATCCTTGGTGCGTTGAAAGCGAGTTTGATGTCGGCTTCAAGTCTGGTGAGTTGGTCTATGGTAGATCTTTTGGGCCTAAATCCGCTTTGATTTTCCGTGAGTAGATGGTTTCGATCGAAATGGTGCAGGAGTCTGTTGTTGATCATCGTCTCCATAATTTTGCAGATGGTGTTGGTGAGTGAAAGTGGGCGATAGGATGAGGTAAGTTTGAGGTCTTTTCCGGGTTTTGGAATCGCTATTACAATGGCTTGCTTCCAGGCGGTGGGTATGTTGCCAGTGTTCCAGATGATGTTGATTAAATCGAGGATAATCCGTTGCAGGTTGTCAGGTAGGTGTTTGTAGATTTCGTAGCCAAGATTATCCTCTCCCGGTGAAGTGGATTTCTTGTGGCGGAGCGCTTTGTGCCATTCTTGCAGTTGGAAGTTGTCGTTGAGTGGTGATTTCTCGTTGGTTATCTCCAGAGTCTGGTCCTTAAAGAGATGTGGGTATTTTTGCTCCACCTCTTGGCGTTGTAGCATAAAGGTTTGAGTGTGATTACTGTTGCTGCTCGAGAGTGCAAAGTGTTGTGCTAATTGTTCGGCCTTTTCTTTGTTAGTTTCTGCTCCTGTTATCTGGGGTGTTGTTTTGGGGGTCTTACCTTTCATGGCTTTGATTTTGTTCCAGACTTCTTTCGTGGGAGTGGAGTGATTGAGTGTTGAGCAGTAAGTTTGCCAAGAGGCTTTTTTGGCTTGTTTAATTGTTCTTCTTGCTTTGGCTTCCATTTGTTTGTAGGTGATGAAGTCGGTGGAGAGTTTGGTATGTAGGAAGCGATTTAGTGCTTTCTTTTTTGCTTTTAGGGCTGATTTGCAATCTTCATTCCACCATGGGATGGTCGTTTTTCCTGTTTTTCCACTTGTTTTAGGTATACTTTCCTGTGCAGCGTCGTTGATTGCTTGAGTGATGTTGTTGTAGTAAAGGGTTGTGTCAGCACTTTGTAGGTCCTCTATATGTTTTGTCCTTAGGATGGTCTGGAAGGTGTCCCAGTCTGCCTTATTAGTTTTCCATTTTGGTATGCTGGTTTGTTGCTCCTTAGGGTTGTGTAGGTAAACTGTTGTGCGAATAGGGAAATGGTCGCTACCAAGTGTACTTTGTTGCATGACCTCCCATTCAGTGATCTGAGCAATGAGTGGTGTCGCTATGGTGAGGTCTATGGCTGAACATTTTCCGTTGGCCGGGTTTATCCTAGTGGGGGTGCCTGTGTTGAGTATTATCGTTTGGTTGGTTCTGACGTATTTGTCGATGTTTTTCCCTCTGGGGTCCGTATGGTCGCTTCCCCAGTCTATGTTGTGAGCGTTGAAATCTCCGCAGATGATGCTGTTGTTACCTTTGTCTTTGAGTATTTGGGCAAGTTCCTGAGAGGGGTTGGTGTTGGTGGTCCCTGGGAGGTATATGTTGTAGATGGTGATCTTTTTCCGGCCGATTGTGAGCATAATTCCTTGATGTTCGATTGTGTTGGTGGTAGGGTTCGTGGTGTTATTGATTTCTGTGATGTTGTTGAGAGTGTTGTGTATGTATATGGCGATACCTCCTCCTTTTTTCCCGTCGGTCCTGTATTTGTGGAAGCTGAGGTCGTATCCTTTAATTTTCGGTGTTGTTTTGTTCTGATTTAGGTGGGTTTCTTGTAGACATAGGATATCCGGTTTGTTGTTTTCTGCATTGATGGCTGATTGAAGTTCTCCACTGCCATATGATGAATTGTGAACCGTTGTTAGTATAGCTGGTATTTCTCGGTCTGTTGTGGTCGTGTTCCATAATTGTGTCATTGGTATGTACGTGATGTTTGCTACTTGTGCAGCTATTAATTAGTTCGGGAGTGAATTTTCTCCAGTAGATCTTGTAGGGACCGGCAGAAGTCCTCCTTCCTGATTTGTTCTTGGTGGGTTTTTTGTGTTAGTTCGTTCCTTATTTCTCGTAAATATTGAGTTATGAGGGTTGAGGTAATGGTATCCGTTTTTTTTTGTGGGTTTTTTGTTCTCCTTCTTTGTTGATTGTTCACTGTCATAATTTTGTGCATCCTTCTCCTTCTTTGTTGGTCGCGTCTGTTGCCGGAAGTGTTGGTGTTGGGTAGTGTGGTACTGTAAGACTTCTTGGTTTCGGTGTTGGGTTTTTGTTGTCGTTGGTGGTCAGGGTGTTGTCGCGTGTCGTGTGTTCGATGTCTAGTTGGGTTTACCTTGGTTGGTGGTGTTGGTGCTAATGTGATTGGCGGTGTTGGGAGTAGTTGTTTTTATACTGAGGGGGTTTTTCTCCCTTGTTAGCACAAGGCCTTTGTTGGGTAGGTTGGGGGCGTTGTGGTTCCTGTTGTCTGCTTGATGGTGCTGAAGTTCGAATGGTTGTTGGCGTGTTGTTTTAAGGTTTTGTGTTGTGAAGATCTTTTGCAGCTTGGTTATAGCTGATATTTGTTCCTCCATTGTCTTGATGATGTTTTTTTGCCTATTGGTGTAGGGGCAGTCATCGGAGTATGGGGCATCCTGTCCCCTGCAATTGGCACATTTGAATGTTTTTGCCTTGCATGCGTCCTGGTGATTCCCGCCGCATTTGTAGCACCGCTTGTGACGTCTACAGGCTTTTGTCAAATGCTTCCATCTCTGACAGTTGCTACAGTACCGGGGCTTGTTGAGGTATTTTTGAAGCATTACTGTCCTTCCATTAGGTCCAAGTTTGATTGATGTGGGTGGGGGGCACGAGTATTCGAGCAATATTGTTGATGTTTCCGTGCCATGCTGATTTTTAAGTTTGAAAGCTCGATAACATTCGATGTTTTTGTTTTTTTTTAGCTCGGTTTTGATTTCTGTTGTTGTTGTGGCTGAGTGACCCAGGTAGCTTGATGATGGCCTTGAATCCTGGTTTTGGTCGTTCGGCAACGTGTGTTTGTTTGGTGGGGTTAATTCGGGTGTCCGTCTGAATTCGGTTGTCCGTCTTGGTGTGGGTTTGTGTTGCTCTGTGTCTTTCCACTTTAACCTTTATTCCTGCGATGCAATTGAGTTCTAGGTATTTGGCTAGTTGGCTGGTGGTGCTTTGCCAGATAATTATGTAATTCGAACGCAGCCTAATAATTCGGAAGTGTCCACTGTGTTGTCAGGTTAATGCGGAGGCGAGGCTCTTTATGCTTATGCTGTAAAATTTATTACAGTAGCTTGTTATAAACAGTGTGAGGATGGGTGGGTGGTATTCGTGTTTTGTTATTTTCCCTGATTGTGATGCCTGGTTGCGTTCCCTTGGTGTTGAGTTGAAGGTGTGGGCACCAGCTTTTTGTTGTTACTGTTGTCGGTGTTTGTCATTGTTGCTGGGGTAGTGCGGCCTCCGATGTTTTGATGTGCTTCTGTTTTCTTGCTTACTATTCTGATATCAGCATTAGGATCGGGTGCGGATTTTTTAGTTTTTCTTTTGCCCTTGAAGGGTTGTTTACCTTTGGGTGTGCGTGCTGTTTCCTCGAAGTCTGGCATGCTATGATAAGGCTGCAGGTTTTTTCCAAGTTGACGTTGTTCTGCTTGGTATTGGGCGTTCTGTGTTTCCTTCCTCTCCCATGATTTAAGGTGCTCCGAGGGCCCTGCTTCCTGGCTGTTGTGTATTGTGTAGTTATTTTTCCTTTTGTTATTGTTGTTGGTGGTGGTAATGGTGGTGTTCTCCTTGGGGGTTGTGAGAGGCTGGCTGGTGTTGTATTCAATCAGACTGGCGACCCTCCCGATTTATACGTTTCGAGCGCAGACGCGATAGAAAACATCCCTTAATTTTTTTGTAGGAACGCTATAGCTAACATAATGCAGAGGGATAGAGAGATTTGAAAGAGTATATATTCATACAGTGTCCATTTTTAACAAAAAAACAACAGAGACTCGGGGTTTTTTTTAAATACATTTTTTATTCAACCAACAAACAAACAACAAATAAATAACAATCAATACAACATTAAAAAGTTAAAAACATTTTCTAACAACGACTTATTTACATGGTTGACAGAGTTGTGGAATGGTACTCCAGTTCCACGAACTGACTTCTTTGGGTGAGATATGCACACTACGTTTCCTAGCTAAAGACAAGAGATAACCATAATGGTCACGAAACCATCTTTCGACTTTGTCATCGTTTCTAGAAGAGTCACGATCAAAATGAGTCAGCAAATGTTCTAAGCTATATCCAAGACTCCGTTGATGAAGAAAAAGCACAAAATATTGTGCAAACCTTCAAATAAAGTCGATAATGACGTCTTCCAAATCAGCAATCGATTAGAATCAGAATATTCAACACTGTCATCATCGACAAAGTTGATGGCTACCAAATGGGTTCCTGGGAGATGTCTATAGTCAGTGTTGATGACATAAGTTCGAATGTCTTTAGATTTCGATGAGGAAGATCATCTTTAGTACACACGACAGGATTCCATGAAGCTGTGTACCAACTGTTTTTTTAAAATGCAATGAAGTTCCCGGGTATCCATTTTTTAAATATTTTTTTTGTCTTTCACAGGTGATAATAAGTGGTCAATACAAATTGGACCTTTCGTTTGAAAATCTCTGTCGAGCAAACGGCTCTTCTCAGCGATTCGATGGGTTGGATCTCAAGAGCAGTCAGTGAGAGGAGGAATATTCACCGAAGTCTTTATACCACTGATGCAACACTGCTTCTTCCTAGATGAGACCCCAAGCGTCATCGAGATACTCTTCCAAATTTTCTTCCCTGCTTCTCATCAAGCATTTATCGTGTTGAATTCGGCCGGGATGAACTTTTGGCATCCATAGCAATGTTTGTGGACCAATGCCGTAATGTTTGTCAGGCAGGTGCATAGCAAAACAGGAGACTAAATAGTCTTTTTGTTCTAGCTATGACATCGGAATGTCCTCTACGCCTTTGTCTATTTTTTTGTTGGTTTTGCTTCCAAGAAATTTTCTGTTCCCATTTCCAAAGAGGCTCCACCATTCAAAGAATGATAAGAGTCTTCCATAGCTTCTAATAGTCTAGAATCACTTCTCTCAAGCTGTTGATTTCTATCGTATTGTCGAATTCTGCATATAAGATGACTTTCACCGTGTTGGGTAGAGCTTCTGTAAGCTGAAGTTCCACATGAAGTTGGCCGGATTTTATAGGATGGAAATGTCCCTCGTCCCTGCCTTGGTCAGGAGTAAAATCGAAAGACCACAAAGCGTAGCCTCCTGCATAATCGTCGTAGGAATTCCCGTGGCTTCGTATAGTACGACCTCAAGTAAGTCTTCTCGGCAAACTTACGTGCGAAGGGTCTGGTGCACAAGGTCTTGCCATCTCGACTGCCTTCCATCTTGGACACTTTGTAATGCTTAAAATCGGAAGGATTGGCAATGATAACCCCGTTGAGGGCTTCATTCCTGACGATATCAATGATTAAACGTTTGGGTAACTGTCCTTGGAACAGATGATCTTCGATCTTTGATCGGAGTCCAGCGGCAATGGTGAAGGTTTTCACTTCCGCACGTCGTATCGGATACTTGGCGGTCGTTCTGCTCAAAGTGTGGCTGATTACGTTTCCCACTTTAGGTAACACTTCCATGCGTCGCACGTAGAGTCTGACTTTTTGGATGATGGTTTTGTACTCACTGGCATTGGCCATCAAATGGAAAACGGTACTGCTTCGATTCAGTCTCAGGCGGACATCCACCTCATTCAGCAAATACTTGTCTTGCAACCACACGTCCAAATGCAAGCTACCCGAAACGTCTTTTCCAGTTTGAAGCAACAAATCTTTGACTGCTTTCACGTATGCTTCTTTAGAATTTTGTGTGTCGGTGAGGACATTTTGGAGAAATTCTTTTCTTTGCGTCAAAGCGGCATCTCTCAAAGCTTGCAATCCTCGTATTACCATCATTTTCAAGACGGAAGCGACCGAACGATACGTAGAGTTCAGTATATATCCTAAACCATGTCCTCGTTGTTGAGCGACTATTCGGTGCACAGGATACTTGACTTAGAAGTCGCTAAAGAATCACTTTCGAAAATATAGCTTCATCGTGAATTTCCTTTCGAGAATGGATTATTTTGTCCCAGATCTCATTTTATACCAATCTTGACACTGTCGAAATACGACTTGCTGACGGGTAAATAATGAGGATGTGCAAATTCCTGGTGAACGTGATAGGTGTTTCCACCTTCCTCGTAAGCAGCCGCTGCAGAATCCACTTTGAAAGGAGTCACTCGCAGTAACGGTGCGGCTGTATCTCACTACGTTGTAATCCACCATATCGGAGTACACAAAGATCCAATTCAGTTCTTCGTTCAATGCTACATTGTAACGAAAATACTTCTAAAATCGATCGTTGTTGTTGAAGTCTCTAGAACTGGGGGATAATTTGAGGTTTCCACCCAACGTGTCAAACAAAGTGGAATGAAAAGTTATGGACAACGTTTTGGCATCCTAAAACCTCATCAGCAATTGATCCTCGAAAATATCACCAATCTTTTCCACCTAGTGTTGAGCGCTAAAATAATAGCCTGCCATAATTTTCATGCTATTGATGGTCAATGCTGGATTGGCTGGTGATTACTTTTTGTATGCGTAAAAACCAGGATCGTTGGCATCCAACTGTTGCTGCGTTTGTTTCGTTCGCGATTTCGACGATAAAGTTCGTTTGATTTCCACTGACATTTTGGTCTTGAGTGGGATGAACGATTTCTACCAAAGTCACTTTCAGCGCTTCGTGATCCAACTGGATTGCCTGAGGTAGTTTGGCCGTAAAACAGCACAAGGTATTGTGGGGAAACACATCCAAGGAACTGTCACTGGGTAAAGTTAAGTAAAACTGGTTATTCATAATTCCAGGTTTGCTTTCCGGGTAGTCACTCGAGGTCAGGGGAGATTTAAAAAGAGGGTTGTTACTGTTTGGGGAGTGACTGGTGTTCGTCGCAAGGCTCCGTTGCTACTACTGGTATAATATTTCAGGGAAGGATTGGGTAGAAGGTAACCGATACAACTGCTCAGTAAAAAGGTCCACAATTGTTTGTCTCCTTGTTACAAACTCAAATTGGAGATAGCGGCAGCAATGATACAATACACCACAAAGATTTGGCAGAAAAGAAAAGATTTGCGTTTTAGGCACAAGTTCTCTACACCACATCCAATGAGGTTGCTTTTGTAGATCTTGCAGATAAGGACTGGTCGCTGTTGCAGATGCTGTGTTGAACAGCATGATGGTCGCTTCTTTTTATAGTTGATGACTTGCGTAGCGTCGATCCAAGAATCAAAATTCGGGGATATAATTTCCAACTCACCTTCACTTCTTTGACCCGACGTTGGCCAACTTTACGGGTTCTTCGATCGAGAATGCTTTCGCTGTCTTACACCTCGTCTTCTCGTTTGGTCACTCATTGTAACTCAGGCAAGTAGAATGTTCCTTTTAACACTTCCCCGTTCATGTCTTCCAATTTATAGACGGGACGATGACGGCCACGCACTGGTCCAGTGACACAAAGCAATTCAGTGTCCAGTTGGGCAAGTAACCTTTGACGAAAGCCGGTTTGGTTTTGCCAAAGCGTACCCAATCTCCCACCTTGACCAGTCCAGGTTTCTTGGGGACAGCAACAGCTTTTATACCCACGTCAGGCAAATGGCGAATGTCCTTAGTTATTCAACATATTGAAGTTGAAGTTCTCGAGGTAGATACTAATTCCTAGCCACTGCCATTCAGGATAACTGTCAAGAATAGTAATCAAATCTTCTGATGTAAATGGTCTATAGATGGATTCACTGTAGACCAAAGACTTGATCAAGAGAAATCTAATGAGTTTGTTCACTTTTTTCACTTTCCTCTTGTGAATTTCTCGACACAAAAGTTTTTACTCTGGCAAGTCCGAGCCAAAGTTCCTTGTAGATCTTCTCTTGCATTTCGTTTGGCAGTCCTCGAATATTACTTTTCAAACTGGATTTAAATAGTTGACTACAGTGAATCAATGGTGTCCTCCAAGGTTTGACTCCTGGCCAGTCTGGTTTCTTAATCAGCATGGTACGCAACTTGGTGTAGACACTTCAATTACTTGGGTCCCACTAAAGGTATGTAGTGACAGTGCGGAGACTATGGAGCATGTTCTATGTAAGCCGAGTCTTTCTGCTCCCACTCGTGATGAGACACACCACAACTGAAGCAGTTGACTTTTTTTCACCTTTTCCAAGTAGATAAATCCAGCTCTGGCTAATTCATCGAGATATTTGGGCCAATTTCCTTTGAATGTTTGGAGTCGACTTTCAAAGTCACAGTTTCCAGACAAACACACTGGGAACGAATATTCTTCTCGGACAGGTTCATTTCGATGAGGGTACGGTGAAACCCGAAGTAATTTGCTCATGCATGGATGACATCCGTAAGGTGGTATTTGTACGTTATCACGTTGAGGATGAAAACCAGTAAAGAGATGGTGTACTGTAACGAGTGGCATTGCTTTCACATCCGTCGGGTTTGACACGCACAGCATCACTTTACCGTGTAGTAGGTGTAGTAGTCATAGCAAAGTTCCCATGGTGTCGTGCTGAATCGCTGATGTCGCAGCGTACGGTATCGCTGTAATCGCAAGGCACAGCATCGCACTCGACTTGATCATCAGCAAACCTGAACCTCTTGTTGACTTGTGTCTGTCTGAAAGGATTCAACTTTCTCGCTTGGCTTTTATAGTAAGAATGAACTCTCGGTCTTGGTCGTTTTTCCCTTTATATGCTGGCTAATATCGACGTGTCTGAACGGTAAAGTGAATTGGTTGGAAAGCCGCACTCGCTTCTGGTACACGATTTGATACATTTTTCCAAAGGCCGACTGATAATTTTGTGTGTGGGTAAACCTACAATCTTGTGCGGTTCGTAGATGGTTACTCTAAAGTCTTGATCCTCGCCAGATTTCAGCGTTTCTTTCAGCACGCTAATGTTCACCACTTGACTCGTTCGATGATTAAGAGTCAAACCTTTGACTTTACACTCGGTGTGTACTTCTCGTTTGTCCCGTTATTCGTAGCCGTAATTTTAGGATCTCCATTAGCAACACTTAGAATCTTGTCGTCAGGGTACTCTTCCGTCTAGGTTCCTAAACGGTCTCCTTCGATTAAAGGGCAACGGTAATCATCAGAGCGATAAATATAGATGCAACTGTCCGTGTCAAAATACAGGACGCGATCTCATAATTGTGTAAGGCTTGGTACAATTTTAAGCTGGCATGGGCTGTCACGTGGGATGCAATGATGACATTCCCAAATTCGCCAGCCTCTACAAACTCAAATTCTTCTTCGTAATTCAACAGGTTCAAGCCTTCAGAAACGACGTCTATGTGTTTCAGGCATTGGTTTTGTTGTGAATCATCTGCAAGTAGCGGGAAGGTTCTGTCAAATACTCCGTCTTGGGTAAACACAGTCGTTGTGCCACTTTTCCCCACAAGCAATTCAATATCACTTTGGCAAACGATCGCCTTCCTTTCGTTTTTCACCACGTGGTCTAATGTGATGCTTTCCTGGTCAAGGTATTTCTCTTTGAATTTATTTTGGTCTTCGGGAGTTTGACACCAGGAGACATAGCCGTCGGCTTCTTGTTTCAGTTTCAAAAAGCATTCACGTAGTCCGCAAAAATTCCTTTCTGAGTCTCGACACCCTTTTGGTGTTGTTCTCTCCTGGGAAAGTGGTAAATTTCGTACACTTCTAACAATTGATATGCCAAGACCAGAGCTTTAAGCAATTCTAAGCTGACTCACGGGAGGTCAATGCACGTTCTTGCTGAATGTGACGACAAGGTTGGTCCTGGTTACAAGTTTCCGCACAAGTACGCCAATGGATACGTTTAAACTCGGGATCGGTTTTCAAACAGTGATCGTACTCGTGTTCCCACATTTCAACGGCTTGGTATCCTTGCTGTTCTAGTTTTAAGTAGCGTTGACAAGTGTTCTCGTACAAGTCTTCCATGGTTTTTGGCATCCCGTTGAGGGTAACAGATCAGACACCCGTGAAATAAACAGCCGTTAAACTCGTAGAGGATCTTGGGGTTTTCTAAGTCTCAGGCATCCAGCGAATACGTCCCAATGGTCTTTTCACCCTCCGTTTCTGGTATGTTGGATCCATTTGTCTTCCTTTTCGGGCAAGTAATGTAACCATTGCAGAGCTTTCACAGAGTATTGACGTTTGGCGAAGTTGGTCGTTTGAGGGCAGCCAGGGTGTTCTTGGGCACGAATTGCTTGCGGTACACTACGGAACACTCTTTGGCAATGGTATAGGCTTCTTTCAAAGGATAGATCCCTCCGTGCTCCATGAATAATTCTCGAAATTTTCCACAGCAACGCCGTAAAATATCCACGTCGATGGACAATACCTCAGCATTTCTTCCTGAAAGTCGAAGGGGATGGAGGAGTTAGTTTGGTACCAAGCGTAGAAAGCTTCTCGTTGTGCGCATGTTGTCGGGGTCAAAGTGGTGAGCATCAAGCAAATGTGTCAGAAAGGCGTGTTGATTGGCGTCGGTATTAAAAAAGTGCGGAAAATAGCCTTTGGTCATTTCTGTCATTCCAAACGTTTTAGCCATTCGACTCAACGGCATGACTAAATAACTCATCGAGTCTTTAAATTGCACTTGTCCCACTTGCATGGAAATGATTTTGGCTCCGTTCAAAGTGACCTTAAGACGTTCGGTGCTTTGTTCCGTATAGTATTTCAAAAGAAATTGTCCATCGTATACCGAGAAATTGTGAGTCATCATCGTGGCATAGTGATGACAATCTCCGTATCTTTCGATGTCCTCTTCACTCCATGTCTCGTCCATAGGATCTAAGATGCACCGGGAAAAATTGGTCAACGTGCTAGGTTCTCAAAAGATTTCTTCACGTCCTCCAAGAATCTTGCTACAGTGCGAGCAATGGCCAAAGATAGGTTCTTGGATGCGTTTCTCTTACGCACGATGAGCCATACAGAAATTAGAACTGAATACCGGTCTATTGCATGTATTCGAAATCGAAAAGATGAAATTTCCTTTTCGCTTGAAATCCTCCTCCTCGTCATTCTTTGACTGGTATTTTTTAGTGTAGCACTGACGTTCGAAGTCCACAATTTGGAGACAAATGTGACATTGTTTCTTTTTTGAACAAATGTGCGCCTTGGCACTATTGGTACGTATGACTTGTCCACAAGTAGGGTACAATCTCAGGAGCTGACAAACACTTTTCATTTGTGAACTTTGCGTCATGAGATGTTGTTGGTAACAGGTGTGGCTGACAAAAGTTAGCTGAGAAGTAGGGCAATGCACTCGTTCTTTCTTTCGTCAAGACAGGGTTTAGAGGCTAAACAACGTCGACATTTCGATCCGCAATGAATGTGTTGCTCTCGATTGTTATACCATAGTCATATATCTCATAGTAATAACTGTATCCGAGGAGTCCTGTAATAATGGTAATGGCATCGAAATTGACGTGAATGTATTTTTCGTCTTTAAAATTGTCGCCTTGAAACAACGGTTCTCCACGCACTTCTTGAGGGTACACTTTCAACGTGTAGCGTGGAACCAAGACGATTTGCAGTTTTTTGCATTTCAGGAATGCCACCGGTGGTGTCTTTGGATAGGCAAGCTTGCTGTAACAGGAGTTCTGCTCCTCATGGTTGTTTGACTCGGTCCGATTTTCGAATGTTCTCCCAGTTTCTTTTCCATTCTGATATATCGTCTTGTCAACATACGTTTGTTACACGACGATGACTCGGGCTAAACACATCTTGTCTTGAGTGTTGTTAATATGAACAATACTTTGTTTGGTGCTGCGAAGTTTGTCAACTAATAACACTTTTCTGCGTTGTCCGCACCCTTGGGGGGGGGGGGAGGAAGAGAAACGTGGGCCATGTAAACCGTGGCTTTTCCATTGGTGATGTGAAACTTGTCGTTGGACTGCTGAACGTGTTGAATCTTGTCGATGACTTCAGAAGGTTTCAGTTCTGCTGGGCTGCTAAACTCGATGCAGACGGGTGACTTCAAACTTTCGTGATAAATGGAGAAAATAACAGACAACCAATTAGAGTCTGTTGACCCTCTCTGCTGCTAACATGTAAGACCCTTTCGCGAAAAGGATACCATTCGCTAAAAGTACCTGTTTTGAATTACTTTATATATACAAAGATATATTAAATCCAATGTATAGTACAAGTCACATGGGTCATGTATGCGCATTTACTCATTTTAAATTAAATATAAATTATTTTAAAATTTAACATTATTTTCTTTGACCAAAGTCTATTCAATCCAGGTTATTGAATGCTTTGCGCCTTAACTGTCACCAAGAAACTTCCAGACGAAAATTATCTATCGCTATGGACTTTTACGATGGTGGCCATGTACTAGATTAGGGTCAAAATAAGAGCGCGTTGAGTGGAATCGTCACAATCGAGGGTATTACGAATTTGTTTATCAATATGCGTCGCTTTCATTGTGACATCACAGCGAGCGACATTCAGTCCGGATTGTACTGGATCACACATTTAAGTTCATTGAGTCCAAAAATGTCTACGTACTTTAACACTGATTTTGCCGTATGCAAGTCTAAATAATGACCTTCCAAAGGAATATGGATATATACGAATCCAAATGAAGTGAATACTGTAATGTTATTTGTTATTGAAGAATAACTGCAGAAGGCGTTCTGTACTATTTATTAAATACAAGACATGAATACGGTTAGGAAAAGGAGAAAAGACTGCCCTGAAAGTATTTTTCCCCATGTAACTGTTGGTGTATATCAGTTCTAATCCAGTGTGGAATATCTGAATACTTTTACTGTCAAGTGATATTTCAAAGGTAATTAGATTAAGGCTTACACTACAAATGCTTTCAACTTAAAGGTATGTAGAATCAAATTCTAAAAAATGACATCCATTACTCAAATAGTCGGTGTTGAATGCCTACATGACCCATGTGACTTATACTATAGACGAGTTACTACATAATATAATTTAATTTGTGAAATAGAAGTATTAATTGACACTGAAAATCAAAATCAAAATTAAATTATAGTAGGTCAATAAATATAATTTTAAATGAACTTCTCGCCATCTAAGATAACGTTTCGTAGCTTTTCACAATATTTTTGTAAATTTTCGTACTTTTCGTAACTTTTCGTAACTTTCTGCGCTTTACTCATACCGAATGACAGGTGTTGATTAGGAAGCGCCCTTTCCCGCGCGCGGAATATGAAGAAAGAGGAAACAATGTATGAAGGGAGCGGGTAAGAAGCGGCATACTTTACAGGATGGTGCTGCGTTAAGATCTATTGGATATCTGGACCAGCAGTACTTGATGTCATGATTTGCAATGTTAAATTAACAACATGCTAATAAGGGCGAATAGGACATGGTGTCAGACACGGACGTAGATAGTCCTACAATGTACGACATAACGTGACTCGGGGTATTATCGGTAGCATGAACCAATCATTTTTTTATTTGAAAGATAACTCAGTCAAAATTTGCACACATGTAATGCTATTTGAAAGAAGCATATAAAAGTTTATTTTAAATTGTATTTTTTACGAACTTTTTAAAAACAACATCGACTTAATACTGTTTAATACTTAATCAGTTTTGTGCCAAAAGTGGTACCATACCCAACGTTTTTTATTTGTAGAGATATGAAAACCAAATTTGGCACAGTCATAAAGATTATTTAGCTGTTTATAAAATGCTATCTTTTTTTTAAAATTTGGACCAAAGATAGATTTTCTAGATTTTTTTTAATAATTATAATTATAGCATTTTTTTACGGCTTTTTTGATTAGTTTGGGGCAAATGAGCTAGAGACACAAAATTGTAATATGGAGAGATAACCACATAAATGTTGCTTCACATAGACTTTTTGTAAAGGAACATTTTAATTTACAGGGCCAGAATTCAAAGGATGAGAAAATTTTGACAAAAATATTTTAATTTCATTGTTTCAAAATTTGCAATATTAGTACTAACAATGCATGGAGAAAGCAAGCAAATGGTGTTCAAGACATAGAAACAGTTTTCTCTTTTACACTGTGTTTGTCTCCCTCTTATCTGACAAAAGTTGCCATTTCATACTAAGCATGTCATTATACAAGAAATGAAATATTCAATAAAACCTGTAAATGGATTTTTGTCTATTTACAGCGGGATACATAAGTAAGGCATTTGTCCATTCTAAAATACTAACTATGACAGCTACCAATCATGCTAAATACTCCTTAAATTTAAATATACCCACACACAAAATGTCAGAATGAAAGTTTCTTTTGACACCACTAGGGCTTCCCCTGCTTTAAAAAGAAAAAAAATTAAACAGCAATGTAAGTGCAGAGTGTTCACAGTAATGTTGATCAGTGTCTTCTCATCTCAAACATTCATATAGAACATTGTGAATTATTTAAATTATTTAAATTTTTTCACTTACAATTTCTAGCTTGTGATTTGCTGCTTGTTCTCTATCACAGCCTCTGCAATAAATAAGATAATACCAATAAGCAACATAAATTTTGGTACATAATATCACCTTCGTCATGGAACACCCAAATTACATTAGAAATAGATGCATTCACTGAACATAAATTTTTGGGGAGAGTGTCATATCTCTTTTTTGGAAATGTACCAAATTGAAATCAAGAATATTTTTCTCTGTGACAAGTTTTGGGACAGTGAAGAATAGCCTTTTTTAATGATATACACAAATGTTACAATGACTCAAAATTTAATATGCCTTGAAGATCAGTGAGATTGACCAATCAGTAGACAAAGTACAGTCATAAAGATTTCAGTAGTACAAGTGCAGTATTTACATGCTACAAATGGTGGAATATGTGCATTTCTAAAGCTGTCATAAAATATATGTTTTTAATTTACATATTAGAAAAACTGAAGTATGAATCTACCTTGTAAGCCAGTCAGTCCATGACTGATCAACTATAAAATAACTAACTTTACTTGCAATTTAGTTCAGAAGTTGTACTGGTACATACGTTCAGACTGAAAATTGCTATGATTAAGTATAAATCATAAAAAGTTATTACTAGGTAACTTGAACATCCCACTTACAGAATCACTGACTCACAAACAAATGTGAAGATACTAGTAATCAGTTTTTTTTTTCTCATCAGTACATTATGCTACAATGTAACCAATGTACAGAATCACAAACATGCATCTAGGAATATGAAAAGACTGATCACATATTATTGTCAATTGATGCTATCTAACCATGCATTTTGATCAGGGCTCTGCTTTTGACAATCCTAGAAAAAATTCTTGTTGTACAAACAAAACATGTTAGTAAAAAAGTGTTTCAAACACTGTAACAAAATAAAAAAACACAACAAAACAAAGGGAGAAAAAATTCATGCTGGGTCAGCTGCCATGAAAAATTTTCTACCTTCAACTGCTACTTTTTAGATCGAGAGCAGCATAGTCCTCTGCAAGTATGTAAATGTACGCAGCAATATCATTATCATATGTTGCATTAAACTATTCTGTGTAACCTTGCACACAGGAAACAACTCGGCAACAGAATGGTGTCCAAATTTTGTAGTTAATCACATATTTACCAATGAAAATATTATCCAGTAAAGAGTTTACAGATTGTAATCCACTCCTGATCAAAGCGTTCGGCGTTTCAGTCACCGTTTGAATACTATATCATTTTCCCTTGCCGCTGAACTGGAAAACATTCTTGTGTAGATACTGTAGTGCAATAGGTTGGCAATATTCTATCTTAAAGCCCCAATGCTGCCATTGCATGTGAAAATTAGTATATTCAAAATCTTCGGAATAATACTGAATCTTGACAGATATTGGTCCTAAACATCGTGTTCCATTACAACCAGATAATATCGATGTTTCATCACCACATGTGTATGAATCCAAAAAACCCGACCATTTTCCATGTGTATGAATTAATCCAATGTTGATTGGCCACATCCATGGGTCAACTGATTTCATTTGATTGCTGGAACAAAAGATTTGTTGTTGTCACCATGCAAACATTATAAGCAAAGGCCACGATGTGGCAGTTTGTCTGCAGCTCAAGTTCACCCTTCAAAGTATTTCCAGAGCACCAGCTGATCACCAGTATTCACCTGATTTTTATTTTTTTCTGATGCAATGTTTTTTCTTCTTAAATACACTTTAAATAAACAGGCTTGCCTCTCAATTCCATCTTGCATAAGTCTGTGTGCCAAGTGCGACTGTTATTATTAGGTTATTCACTACTGACTCGGTCAAATGTATCACAGCTTTACTTTTGCAGCACTGCAGACAAAAAAAAAAATAGAATTACGATCAACTTTGTTGACTGAATTGATGGGACCTCTTGATTCTAAACTGAATATCTGAACGTTGTTTAAACTTAACAGCTTGATTATTTAAAATAATGCTTTATGTCCGATAGCATTTGTTTAACAAATCATTTCCTTCCTTCCAAGCTTGAGTTACACTGGAAGAATGGTGGAATTTATGAAAAACTGCAGCATTGGGGCTTTAAACCACTATCTCTAGATCTCCAGCAGCATAGTTCTCTGCAAGTTTGTAAACATACACAGAAATATCATTGTCATATATTACATTAAACCATGCAGGGTAACCTGGCACAGTGGAAATAACTCTGCCATAGAACGGTCTATGAATGTCATTCTCTTGCTGGTAGCGGATGACATGTTTACCGATTAAAATGTTATCTGGTGACGAGTTCACAAATTTTAATGCACTTGTCATCAGAGTTTTCACATTTTCAGTTAGCTTTTTAATACTGTACAGCTTTCCCTTTTCACTCAACTGGAAAACTTTGTTGTCTGGATGCTGCTGCCCAAGGACAACATGTCTGAACTGGAGTTGGGTTTTCAAGGCTTTCCTCTTCTCTGAATCTGATGTAATGGATTTCAGGTGCTGATCAACAGTCTCCGGGAACTGCCACAGTCCATAATAAAGAATGTTGTTATTTCTTCTCGATGTAAATACTCTTTATGTGATTTTTTCTCTAATACTTGTCTCTTCTGTCTCAGGATTTCTCTACGAGTCTGCTCTACTTCCTTGATTCTTGCTTTGTACTTCTCTCTCAACTGTCGCCCTTTACTTCTGTCAGTATTCAGATACTCTAGTCTTTCTGTCTCGGACAAAGAGCTCAGCCATTCACCCGTTTTATTGAGGGCAAACATAATGTGAGATTCATTACATAAAGTTGATGCAGCTGGACGAAACCGAGTTAGAGCATCCAAAAAAGCAAAGATTCTCTCTGGGAATTTGTTGTGCCTTGGTACTGACTTTGTTTCAGTCTGCATAGTTTCATCCACGGTGCTGTACTTTCCTCCTGGCAAATGATCACTAGCTGCTTTCTGCAAGAGTGAAAACCATGATAAACATATTTGCTGAAGAACAAGAGATGTCTGCTGATCAAATGAATCTGCTTGCATCAATCTATCGAACATTTCATCTCTGTGCAACTGTTTTGGGAAAGGTACATCATTTCCACACATGAAATCAGTGGAGTCATCTTTAACTCTTTCAAGAAAAGTGAATAGATGTCGATACAGGCTACTAACTTCCTGATGAGAACAGTTGCTTTATAGAGCTCTCCAAAATGGGGCAGTGATTAGTTTTGAGCCGAGTCCTAACGCTTTACACAGTGACAGATACAAAGGTTCATGTACATCATATGTCTCAGCTTTCTGAAGTAGATTTTGCTGGAATACAAACTTTGTCAAAAAATTCCTGAATTAAATCGGATAAGTAAAACACTACCTCTGCATCACAGAAATGTATGTTGAACCGGTTTCCCTGAAATGGGACCAAAAATGATGATCTTTTCTATTTCCGTGAGTCTTCGTCCTCATCCTTCTGGTTCAAAAATGTCTTAAAATCCATGTAACAACCACTTTTCTCATCACCTCCTCTAGCCAGACATTGAGTCCCAGTTGGAATACATCAAAGGGAGAAGTTCTTGGCGGTAATCCTCCAGAAGTGCATGGAATTTCTTTTCAGTGGCTGCTCTGTCTGACATAGTGTTTTTGATTTTTTTCACCAAAATTTCTTTCCCACTGTTTGTATTTGTGGTTTCACTGATGTCACTGATTACATTTTTCAGAGTTTGCAAACATGTTTCTGAGGCTTTGTTGTGCATATTTTTAAGACCTAGTGTCCACTCTTTCTCTTGGGAATCTCTTACTGCAAAAACTTCATAGCAGTCTCCATGTTTTTTCATCTCGTCTGACATTAGACAGGTATTATCCTCTTTACTAAAGTTTTCACTCATGTGTATATAAGAAATACTAGCCCTTTCATCTCCAGTTCTGTTTATAGTCGAAACAGAAGGCATCCTTGTGAAAGTTTTAGCATACAGTCTAGCAACATGTTAAAACATTATTCACACGATGACCACCAACACCCTCAGTCAGATGGTTCATCACACATAACTAAGTCAGCTGAATAAGTATTGTTTTCTGTGTCAAAGGTAACAATTTCATCACTGTCATGATCATTCAGCAGTGCCTCTGTGTAAGATAAATCTTGTCTTAATTTCTTGTTTTCCTCAAGGAAGTGATCAATTTCCAAACTGCTACTTTGTCCAAGCACTTTCTCCTTTTCAAGCTGCAGTTGTGCTTTTAATTCAGTATTTTCTTTCTCATATGTTGACACTAATTTTGAAAGAGAGTTGCACTTTCTATGTAATGTCTTTAAAGATGTCTGAAGTTGCTTGATTTTTAATTTTTCATTTCTGTGAGGATCAATATTAGCTTGTGAGGATTTAAGTTTTAGCTTCAAAGTACTGTATATTGCTCTTTTCAGTTGTAACGATTTCTTTGCATTCCTTGACTGTTGTTTAAGTTTCCTTCCTTCTGTTTGGAACTGATGTTTTTCTATTTCAAGTTTTGCAATTTCTATATCCTTTTCGTCTATGACTGCTTTCAAATCTACCAGTGTTTGGGAAAGAACTTTCTCTTTAGCTCAAGATTCCACATCTGTAAAGATGTTAGGCATTGTTTGTATCTCACATTTCTCTTTGACAGAGAATATTTCCTGCAAAAGCTGTTGCTTTTTCTCTCCTCTTAATTTACTTTTCATTTTTTTAAATTTCAGATACACATTTTCTCAATATGATTGTCCACAACCTAAAAACTCAGCCATGTCTTTAAGACTGTATGTCTTGCTCAGTAAGGTCTGTTTGTGTAACTCCACTATAGATTCATTTGTGAATAAATGAGGATCCTCTTGAAAACAATTTCCACTTTCCCTGTTGATGTTTCGGATAAATTCAGCTGTTCTCTGATTGACATTTGCCATTTTAACTTATTCTGTGTACAGTTTTGGAGAAAGGATGTCTTCTATGCTTAATGTTCGAGTTGTTATATTTCGAGAAGTAACAATGGGTTCTAAAACAGGTTCTGAAACTTTTGCAACTTTTGAACTTACCTCCAGCACTTCCACCTATCAGGAAATTAACAAAACTATATACAACATATATCTTGTTAATGTTAATAATAATCAGAAGTAGTTATAACTAAATGTCAGTATCGGTGTCTGTGTACCATGATGCAGTCAAAAGCAAAATTGAAATTTGTGTTATGCTTTTTTCTTCGAGTTTGTAATCGCATTTAAAACTGAGCATAACATTCAGCTGCAAGCAGGGTTAAACAAAATCACTGTTAAGTGCAACTCTAGTAAAGGCATGTTAATATGACAAATACATGCCCTGAACAGGAAATAAAATTTCAGGTGTTCAGAGTTAGTAATATCTAATGCGATTTGTCTGACAGGGCAAATGATTTTATAACTTCATATTGAAGACCACTCCGGTGGCCTAGTGGTTAGAGCATCCGCCTCGGATGCAGGGGGTTGCGGGTTTGAACCCCAGCCAAGTCATACCAAAGAGTTATAAAAAAAATAGTACTACAGCTGCTGCACTAAGCACTCAGCATTAAGAGGTTAGTGTTAGGACTGGTTGGCCTGGTGTCAGTAAAAAGTGACAGGGTGGGACACCATGCTCCATGTCTATGGCATGATGCCCCAGTGCTAGACATCATGATAAACTACTACATTGCAGACATCTTAGCGATATGAATGAAAATTGTTTAAAAGCTACATTGAAAATCCAAATCACCCACACACTCATATTTAGTCTTGGGCAAAACTGATGTTTCTTGTAAACAAATTTACTATTCAGTGTCCATGCAGATTATCTAAAATGGTAAGCTGTCTGAAAGCGATTTTCAAAGTGGCCACAGAGAACTGGGGGGGGGGGGGGCGACAATACAGAGAGGTTTATGAAGACATTTCTTTGATGACACTTTTCAAGAAAAAAAAATCTGTTACCTTGCTGGAGGTAGTAATAGTATGGTGTCTCTTCGGAACTCTGCCTCTGGGTCTGCCTGTGCTAATCACAACATCATCTGCAAACAAATTATGACTATTATCTCACAAACTTTACCATCTGAATCTAAATTTGAAAGTTTAAATGTGTACACAGTACTGTAATAAAGTTTATAGCACAGTCTTACAGTTACACTTTACACTGTAATTTACACTTTACAAAATTACAGAACTCGAATTCTATACCTAGCAAATATTACATGTATAATGGCTACAAAAGTGCATGTCATTTACTCACTGATTCAGTGCGAGACATGCTGAATTTTGATCAGTACAAGTTGTTAATGGTTTGATGCAATGATGGTTCTTTCAGCAAAAAAGCGAGTATATATCAACAGAACCTGCTGTCACTGTCAGGTGGCTGCCGTCTTTGAAATATTAACTTAGGTTTGCAGACACACGACCCCCTCAGTTGAAATCAAAGTAAGTTCATTCACTTTACGGTCATTACACATAAAATCCTTAAAGGTATATATTGTTCATTGACTGCGCTTCAAGGCTGCGATAAAATTAAATCAGTGCAGAAGCCAGTACTATGGAAATCAAGTTTATTAAATTTACAAAACAATCGGAATCCTCGATTCCAGCACGTTTTTGGAACTTAATGTGATTGCACTACAAGTTTAATGTATCAAGAGTTTATATTGGATGTTAATTTTAAACAGCCAATGAAAATAAACGTAAGAAACGGTGTAAAAGAACACCCCTGAGACGCCGGTCATCGTGGACATGAAAGTGAGGCTGTTTGTTTTTAGTGCGGTAGGAGTTGCATCCCCTGTTGGTTCACGCTATTATCGGACGACTATTAAATGGAACGCAATATTAAGACTTGTGTTTAAGTTTATCCTGCCAAGTGGAATACAACATTTGTCAATAACCTTGATTGCTATTTCGCAGCATCTATTTTTAACATAGATGTATCACGTGATCATACATGGGCCTGCAGAACAGAGGCTCAACACCGGGTAAAATCGGACAACTCCGGGTATTATCGGACAATTATTTGTGTTTTAAAAAAATAGTCTTTAAACCCTAACAAATCTAATTTACTGAAACACAATAAATAAACTATAGAAAAATAATGTAAATATGGAAAATTTTGGTTATATTTATCAATCTATTGTGATTTTAATATTTGATATTGCAGTTACATCTATTGCTATAAATGTAAATGAATGATTTTCTAGCTTTGTGTTGTAAAAGTATGCAAGATATATTATACATTTAAGTGTTTCTTTTCATTTCATGTAATGTACCCAAAGCTGAAGGTATTAGAACAACACCTTTAATTTTATTAAATGAACCTTATTCTTATACATGTAAAAATGCATTATAGCTTTAACAGATTATGAATTTAATATTCACCCACAAATATGACTAAATAATTAAATATGAAGAAATTTTTTTACAGTTATAGCTAACATATCTTTCAAACAAATGAAAGGAAATTATTGGGGAGGAAGTGTTTTTCTTTTCATTTATACTCATTTCAAAAACAAAAATATTTACAACAGAAAATATGATTACAATAGTACAAAAGGTTGTGAACTATGTAAACAAAGCATCTGTGTTTGGAAACTCTTTGAAAAAGTTCTTCATTTTATCTACATAACTAGGTTTGCATCTACATGCAGCTACACATATTTGCTGTGGGCCAGATTTTCTGCTTACAACCTCTGTATCATATTTTGCCTTTGTCAGAATGTTAGTAGTACGGCAGTTTTCTTTCAGTATCTTGCAAATAAATTTAGTGGAGTCACGCTTTTAAGTTCCCACCTTTTTGGGGGCATCAAAGGCTGCTACTGCATCTTGATCGTATGGATTTAAAGGCTCAAGCTCCAGTCTGTATGCAGCACCAACTGCCAGCTGTTTATTACCATAGTGGTGCATGGCTACAACTATCAAGTTTCTTATCACCACTCTAGGAGATGATCTGTTACTCGTCTGAAATCAATATGTATAAATTGATGCTACTGTAAAATATAAAAAAAAAAAAAAAATTCTGATTGATCAGTTGTGAAGATTATCACACAATTAAGTTTAATGTTATGCTCAATTTGTTTTAATTGCAGATGAAGTAAATTTTTGGCTTTCATTTTCATAAACTTGATACAAAAATTTCATGACTTTATGTATTCTGTTTATCAAAATTTCCATGGTAACAACTCAGTCTTGCATGCAGATATGTGCACTGTCTCCACTGTCATCCTTTGTTGAGAGAGATATATTAACATTAACAATCTGTTTCTGACTTGACAATTAGGAAACTGTTTTGAGAGTATTTATCTGCTTAGTGCAACTTTGTGTAAAAATATGTTTTACCAGTTTGTTTTCCACAGTTGCATAGATACATACAGAGAACATAACTTGTGCATTAAAATGCATGTAGGACAATTGCATAGATAAATAGAGAGAACGTGACTTCTACATTCAAATGCATGTAGGACAGTTGAAAGGCTTGTCCATCTCAACTGAGAACCCAACTGGAAGACATTCCTCATGCATCCACTTCTGGCAGACATCACAGCAGACCTACATTTGCTCAATCTCTTCAGTAACCTCCTGACTGAATACACTCAAGCATTGAGGGCATTCAACATCTTTTTCATTACCTGCTTCCAAAGTCACCTCATCTCTTCATTTGGGAACAGTCTTATTTTTAAATGATCTCTTGGTGTTTTTCTGAGATTTTTTCACCAGTTCTTTTTCTGTTCTTCGCATAATTCTTTCTTTTTTTCCCCTTTCCTTTTCTTCATTTGCTTCATTCTTTTTCTTTTCTTCTGCTTCTGCATGGTGAAGCCACTCATCCTCTGTGAGTGCTCTGGCATGAACAATTGTTTTTCTTTTCTTGGCTTTAGATACTGCAAACTCCGAGTTATCAAAGATGATGGATATGGACTTATTCAAAATGTTGTCAACAGCTGATGTTGTTAAGGGTACTACTGGGTCCTCATCTACTGGAGAAGGGATTGTTATTTTGTCCCCAACTGGTATTGTAGATGCTGTTTCTGGTGCCTTATCAAATTGCTCAAGGGCTGTACTTAAGGCCATTAATGCAGTTGGTGGGTCTAGTTTTGAGGCCTCAGCTACTGGAGTATGGTCTGATCCTAGGATTTCTGCATCTGATGATGGGGTTATTATTGGAGTCTCTGATGAAGCTGTTATTGTGGTTTTAACTGCTGTTCCAGGTAGCTCATTTTGACAGTGCTGAATTACCACATTGGATGCATGAAGTGTGTCTTCCAGCTGTGGACTCTCATGCAAAATTAATTGGACAGGAAGGAAATGCCTTGTATATGTGTCAAATATTCCCATATCCTCCAATGCCTTTGATACATCAGAGATACAAGAGATTTTCACTTCTGTATTTCCAACATGTGATGGGGCCAAATCATTGGACTGTAGGATGACTTCTGGATGGAGAGGGTAGATACCACATTTAGCGAACGAGTTTATGATGGTTGATGGGCAAAGACTTTTGGCATAAACTTTACCAAAAATCTTTCCAAATACAAACCTACTTACTACTCTGCCAGGATTTTCTTCCATATATATTTTGCATTCTCTTTTGTAATTTTCCTTCAAAGGCGTGAAACACCCCCAATCAAGTGGCTGCAGTTGGTGTGTTGTGTGTGGAGGAAGTGCAAAGAGAATTATGCCTAGCTCCTTACATTTTCTCACAACATTCAACTTTACATCAGTACTGTGACCATCAGTTAATAGCAATACTGGTCTTGCTGGTGGAATGTGTCTTACAAAGTGCTCAGTTGCCCAAGTTCAAAGAGCTCTGAATCTATCCAGAGATTTGGACTGATGCATACTCTAGTACAAGCTGGCATACCCTGAAACATATCATGATCCATACCCCATTTCCCAGTGAATATCACCTGGGGTGGGATGAGGAGGCCAGAGGCTGATGCACAAGCTACAACGGTTATGTTTGTTTTATTGCCACTTGTCTGCGAATAAGCATCTTGTCCAGACAGCTTTACAATTTTAGGTGGCTTATGATCTAAAGGCATATCTACTTCATCAGCGTTAAAAATACACTCTGGGGCATGTGTTAACTCATATTTAGTGAGTATATGTGACAGAAGACTGAAGTAGTTTTGTACTACTGTTGCATTCAAACATATTGCCCTATCCCTTGGTAATGACTGAGGGCTGCACAACTGCACCTGTGGCCATCTTTTAGTAAACCCCAACCACCAGTCATCACCAGGTCTACCATTTTTAAGCTTATTGGGAATGTTTCCTATCATTATTATAACACTAACTAAACTCAAAATCTGTTGCTTGCTTCTGCCAAACCCTATTTGGGCTGTAACCTTAATAAATTCTAGTATCTTCTTTTCTTCTTCCAAAGGCAGTGTTGTTTTGGGACCTGGCTTTAAAGATGGTAAGGAGGATACACTGCCACTTATCCTATCACCCAGTGTTGATTTGGGGACACCAAACTGTTCTGCCACCTTCCTAATTGATATACGATTGCCTTTTGCCATTTCTGTGTTGTAAAATTTGATGGCCTCCTGCATAGATACATCATCCCATCTTCTTCTCACTTTTTATTTTCTTGTTTTACCCATTTTTCACTGAAACGTTTATTCAAGGTTACCAGATAAGAAGCTGTAGAGTATAACTTGTAAATCTACTTGATGAGGCAAGTCAAAATATTAGGATGAGGCAAGTCAAAATATTAGGATGAGGCAAGTCAAAATATTAGGATCAAGCCTGCTTTAGTTATGTTGGAAAATGTGTGTCATGATTGTTGCTGTCTGTATAAAAATTGCATGAAGGGGTTTCAAAAATGTTTAAATGAGGTCTTTAATATAAACATTCAACACATTTATTGCTGATGTCAACACTGCCAGAAAGGTGATTACTGTACATTAACACAAGTGCAATAAAAGAAATTACATCATATAAGTTTCAAGACACAAGAATTTTTTTTTTAAATTACTAGTCCGTGATTATCTAGCTAGGGATTGTTAAAAACTGTTGAGCACTTCTTAATATTGGGTATTACACTTTTATTTAGACAGCATTGATGAATAGTACTGGTGAGGCAGCTGAAACTTTTTAAAATGAAATATTTAGATGATAATAATAATAACTAACAAGTTGGTGAGAAGATTTTTCTTTTATTTCCAGTTGTGAGGGTTAATGTAGAGCATTGCCATATTTGATTCTTAATTAATTCAACTTATTCCAAAGGTTAACAAATTATCAGTGCAGTTTTGCTTGAAATACCAAGTAGAACATCTGAAATATCAGTTGAAGTGGTTTATATCTTCATTACAACCTTAATTTATTTGAAATATTAACCAATCTATTGTACTTAATAATCTGCTACATGTATTTCAGCAGTCCCATAATACCCCTTTAGTGTACCCCTATATATTTATCAACCAATCAAATGAAGTTCAATGCAGGTGCCAGATTAAACATTCAGTCAACACAGAACAAGAATTGGTCTATGCTATTTCGGATTCATAAACAGTGTCCGGCTTATATTATTTTTCAGGGAATGCAATAATATGGTTTTGGAATTAACTGTTTGCATATTGGAAGTGCTGCAAGAATCGCTTGTTTTAGTAAAAGATAAATTATTCACCTTTTCTTTGATCAGAGGATCTTCGTATTTCAAAATGATGGGCGGGAAGAGGTTGGATGTTACATATGATCATGTGTTGATAGGTTACTACTTTGCGGTAAACAGTTTTAAAATATTTTATTGATTTGTCCGATAATACACGTTGACCGATAATACCCCGAGCGATGTTAGCACAAAAATACCAGGTGATGTGTATTGCATTGTAGGACAGGGACATAGATAGCGATCATGGGCCCTGGATTAAGAAAAACCCGAGCCTCTCCTAGTTCTTATTCAAACAAAATTTTTCTTTTTTAAAATTAAAAGGTGTTGTTTGACCCGGGCCCCCTTATGGGCCCGGGCTCCGAGGATATATCATCGTAGGCCGATAAATCAGCCCTTCACCTGTGATGTAATTGATTTTCGGGTGAGGGGCTGATATCACCTATTCATTAAAAGCTGCAATTATCTGCATCCAAATCTGGCTGCACACATCGGTGTGCATTTTATACACCTGCCGGTATTTTTCGTAACTGCAGCTACCATCGGCTGAAGGGTTCTTTTAGGTGACATGCACATTATATTTCCAGAGCAGATCATATGTTTGGTGACTTGTAAATTCACCTGGAATAGCACAACCATCTGTCCTGTGGCCATTTTGAATTTCGCGCTTGATATTACTGTTACCAATTACCGGTATGTGTCTAATGTATACGCAGGTTTGTTCCAGAAAGATGAGCATGCAGCAAAATTGCATATTTTAATGAACAGGTCACATCAGACCCACATATCATCCATCAGTATAAACACAGATTTGAGGGGTTGATGTATCGGACTAATATCTTCGGTTGCCCCCCCCCCCTTGTTGGCCCAGGTGTCAGGTACGAAAGGACTGGAACCGGAAAGGCCTGGTCCAGAAAGGTCGGTAACGGGTCAGAAAGGACCACGACGAATAAGGCTTGGGTTATAAAGGACCGCTTAAAAAAAAGAGTAATAATAATAATACAATTTCATAATTTTTACATCCTTGTTTTTGAATAAGTCGGTTTCCTTTTTTTTTTTTAACTCTGCAGTTTATACTGAGAGTATTTTCAAAGCTATATTAGCAATTGGTAGTCAGTCATTTGCCTCCTCAGCCTCATTTTCTTCTTTTTTTTTTTTGTTTTGCATATATTGATAAATCTAGCAATAGGGGATGAATTTTTCAGAATTTTAGAATGAATAAAAACGGAATGTTTTCTGTATTAAGTTGAGTGTGCTGAATCTAAGTAAACTTATCTGCATGGTGTATTTTCAGATAAATTCACAGGAAGCATTCAGACACATGCACTGTCCACCATTTTTTAATAGTCGCCTTGGTCACTTTTTGCAAAATCTTGACTTCATGTTATTTCAAGCTGACATTTGCATATTTCTTACATATGGTTATAAAGAAATCTTCGGTGAACATTCACAGTGCTCAAAAAATCTGATAGCCTGATGCCCAGGGCCTTTCAGATTTCAGATCGGGGCCCTCCTGTATTCTAAGTGAGGTGCCCATTGGGCATGTCACATTAAGAAAGAAAAATAATAAACTAAACTAAACTAATTTTCCTGAGAAAACTCGGATGACATTGATGAAATGTGGAAATTTATTTTGAAGATGCTCGAAGATTAGTAAATTATTCATATTTATCCCCGTGTATGCCCCTTACCCCTATCAAGATCTCTTCTTATACTTATATTGATAACTCTAAACTTTGTGTAGATAGCGAATCATGTGACCTATGAATGGGAAACCGATTCCATGGGTTACTATTAACTAGTGCTCACATAGCTTTAAGTTAACATGAATGTACATGGTGGTTCTAAAATACTGTTTTGGATATGTATGTACCAGAAACCAGTGACAACCAGTCTAGTGGGTACTGGAACTGTCCCATCAATTTTTGCAACCAGTGCAATGAAGCATGGCTGCATAATGGAAATTAAGGCCAGTGTTTATACATGACAAACTGTTAATTGGTTACTTATTGTTGTAATCTGGAGAGCTTAGGCCAGATGCAGGATGTTTTGTTTGAGGTATTATAAGTAATAAAGGAATCAAATGTGGTTGTGTTGGCTCTTCTGTTGTTGATGATAAAAATCAGCCGACCTTTGGTGGAGTTGAGATCTGCAAAAATGCTTGCATAAATATTTTTTCTTGTTTAATTGCTATTGTGTTATTCCAGATGTTTAAAGTTAAAGTTGAATGAATAATAATTCAGCTGTGCCATGCTCACACATACTCCAGTGTAATGAAATACTGATTAAACAAATTATGCAGCACATATAAACAATGTTAAAAGTGTAAACAGAAACTGAAACTTCGATGCTAATGAACATAAACACTGTTGATCTACTGATTAAGAAGGACATTGTTAGAGCAATTAACAATAGTTGACCTTGGGACCTGGAGACAAACACTGTGAAATTTTTCAAGTTCCAAATAATCACACAAGTCAGTTTAACATGATTTGTTTTAAGTTTAAGCATATGGAAATTGGAGTTGGGCTTGTGCATTTGGAGTCGTGGCTTGTGATATATTTTAAGTTACCAGCCCTGGGCCTGTGTATAAATAAATTTTTCTTTGATCTCTGCATTCACCTATAAGTATAAACAGATTTTTCCTATGTTCTAGGTACCTTGGAAGCCTTTCTGTGCCTTTTTATCAAGTGCCTCCCCATGTTTGTGTGAAATACTATATTCTTGAGTCCAACGCCTGTTGAAATTATATGTTGCTCTTAAAATTTAATGTTTTATGCATAATTTGTGTGTGCAGATTTCAAAATTGAACTCATCTTTTGATATTGTTTCAAATAAATTTACAGCATGCATTCAAACACATGCACCATCCACCATTTTAATATTGGTCTTTGGTCACTTTTTCAAAATCTTGACCTCATGGTTATTTCAAGCAGAAATTTGCATATTTCTTAGATGTAGTAATATAGAAATATTTTGTGAACATTCAGCTTTAAAATAAATTAACTTTTTCATTTTTCAGGTACTTCTGAAGCCTTTTTGTGCCTTGTTTAAGTGCCCTCCCTCAATCTTTTTATTTCATCATAAAATACCATAATGACAAGTCGTACACAAGTTGAAATTATATTTTACTCTTAAAATAGTGCATAATTACAATATTCTTGTACATGTATATGTTGATTTGAAAGGACAGTGTGGTAAACAACAATTGCCACTTTAAAATTAAATTATGATGAGATAGTTTTGGTCAGTTTTCATATCTTTAAAATTGATGGAAAAAAAATAAACAGAAAAATAACTTACATTGAATACTTCCCAATTCTACAAAGGATGTCAATCACATGGAGAAAATTCTTGAAAAAAATCCTCATTCTCTTTTTCATACTGTACAAATTTTCCACTAATTTATTGTTACAGTTAATCTGCATTTCTGTGGTGTAAATTGACTAATGTTACAACATTAAATTTTGGATGTCAGTTTTTTTTTACTTTCTTAATAATTCTGATCAATTTTGAGCAGTATTAGACAGTTCATAAAGTAGTATTAAGTTGTGAATTCAGAGAGTGCGAGAGAAGGAACTGGCACTGAGTTCTTAAAATATTTATGATTATATCATTTTTTATATAAAGTGATATCGTATAGGTCGATTGTTCTTTATAATGTCAGTATTCAGAATAGATTGATATTCACAATAAAGGCCATGAATTGGTTTTCTTTTCTTCAAAATAATTTAAATTTTAGCTCTTTTTGCCTAAACATGAAAATTTTAAATTAAATAGGCCATCCAATGCCTCTAGATATAACCCTTCGTTTGTAAATACATTACATGCCAAAAATTGTACCAAACATTTTTAATACATTTAGTATAATAAATGAAAACACGTGTATATTATCTGATTCTTTGGTATAAATGTCTGCTTTGTCATAAAATGGAATTTTTGTGTGTTTTTTAACTCAGTTTATACTGTATTGTTGCCATTATTGACATGCTGGGAAGAGTTACTGTTCTTGCTAGCATGGGTGACCTATTAAATGATGTAATTCAGGGGTTTTCGGCAAATATTCTCACATTATTTTTGTAAAATAATCTCCCAAGTATTTAAAAAGTAGTCGTAGGTCAGCGTATATATTTGTTATTTATTTTTACTGCATTTTGAAAAATGATGTTCTTGTTTATTTCTAGCGAATATGTTGTACAAAAGGCCCAATGACATATACACGAAATATAGACAGTTGACCTTTAAACGACGAATACATTTGGATGTAATAATGTTGGCTTTTTACATAGGAAAGTGGAGAAAGTACCAGGGGTAATGAGGTTGACATTTTGAGAAAAGCTAAATATTGATTGCAAGTGCTTTCTAGCATCATCCCTGGTTGCTGCTTAATCATTAAGCATCAAAACATGAAGCACTGGTCAGTGAGGATTAAGACCAAGACACAAGTAAACTAATGATAGAAACAGCAGACTCTTGCAGATTATACAGAATGCAGTACAGGTATTTGGAAAGAATCAGCGATCACATTTTACTTTTATCACTTAGTTTACCTGTTTTCTGTCTCAGAAATATTATAATGTCAGGAAACTTTGCTAATCACAGTTGAGACATGAACATAAGTCTCTCCAATCACAACTCTTTCCCATGCCTCTAGTCTCAACAGAGCTTGATGTATTATAAGATTTTAGCAGTTTTTGTAGTGATTACTGAGACACTTCTGACTGAACAACCCCTGCAATTATCAGTAAACTTCATCTGTCAGATATCAGTTTGAAACCAGTATCTCCAGTGCCATTCTTTGTTTAAAAATAGTATTCAGTAGGTTTTTCTTATTCTAATAACAGGAAATCTGATTCTAGTAAGCAGTGAAAACATAACACATTTTCTCCATTTGAATCTGTTCTCTTTGATTTAAATAATGCAGCTGATTCTTATAACCAGCTAACACGATCACCAGTATCTGCTGTGTGTGTATGCGAGTGTGTAAGGGAGAGGGAGATTTTTTTGCAATATTTGGAATATGTCACTTACCTTGTGACTTATTATTTCCTACCTGAAACTGTAAATGACAAAATAAGATACGGATTACAAGTGAGAAATTGTTTGGCTCGCTCATTTGAAGATTCCACTATTTATTTTTTGCTGCTTGTAACCACCAACAATGCATTTGATATCCTTCTTTGTTTGCCTTCTGTTGATAGTTCTATAACCTTTTTCTTAGAAAATTCCCTTTGTGTCCTTGACTTCAACGTCGTTCTGTTTCAGAGTTTGTCATCTCTTACCAGGATCCATTTTCTCGTCTACTGTATCCTCAGTATCAATAAAATCTTTTACAGATTTTCCTCACTTTTAAAAAGCTGCTTGTACTGAACTGTTGGAAATCATATGTATGTGCATTGTCTTTGCATGAATCCGTTCTGCTTTCCATACTTCCCTGACTAAAAATTTCATGATTTCATTGTTCAACTTCTGCTTGTTCTGGTTCATTCTTCTTGCATTTTGCTAAATACCATTCTTCTTGACATGCATTTTCTTGTTTTCAAATATCCTGTATGTTTGGACTTCCAACCCATCACTCAAAAATACTGGGGTGGTGGTGACTGTTTTGGTGTCTTTCCCTTGGACTTTCAAGATTCTTCTGCTTAACAAACTTCTTATCGATCAAGTCCATCTGTAGTGGTTTTAGTCCGTTCAGAGTTTGGTTTCCTTTTCAGTGTTCATAGATTTTACAATAAAAATTAAAGATTTGATATCTATGTTTTATTTATTTTTATTAGTATACATGATAGTAATAATAAGCACACTGAAATGGGCCTTTTTTTGGCCAGGCCTTTTAAGCACTAGTTCTGACCTGAATCATATGACATATATGCATGTAAAATATCTATGTGCTTTTCTACATTGGATTCAATGGTGTGTCAAACGGGCCACATATAAGGAAAGAGTTGACAGATTTGTACACTTGGTTATATACATATTAGTGGCTATTTATTGACAATTTTCTGTATTTGTGATAACAAGTTATTTTTCTTTTAATTTATACCATTGTACAAGTGTCATCATTTGCAAAGAAGCTCATAGTCCTGCAACAGGCACTTGATTCATGGGGAAACCAATTATACACCCCAATTAACACAGGGTAACTATTTCTCATAGGTCAGAATCAGACCCCTTGATGACTCCGTTCTAATTTTTACATACAGTCTGTGCATTTAGTCACTCATAACTTAAACCATTGTAAAGAAGACATCCCACATATTTTCCACATATAACAAAGTTTGTACATTGCTTCGTGCCTTGTAGTCTTTAACTTTAACTTCACTTCCGGTCTACTTTCAAAGTGAATGTGATTCGATCATGATTGCTTCACTGAATGGTTATTCCATTGACATTGTCTTTTTAAACATCAGTATCAGTTGCTACATTTCGGCATAACCTGGCAAATATGTGATCAGAGCAACCTTGGACTTTTTCGCAAGACTTCACAGATGCCCCCGTGTGCTGTTCCAATCGTTATATGCTTTTAAGATTGTGCGACATTCACCAGGAAAATTCATTTGTTTAGCATTTCTTGACATGAATAAACATTGATTTTTTTTCTTCTTAATATTTCTATGTAACTACATGTTTAACTCTTGTTATGTGTGAAAAATGAATTTTAAAAAATGTAGATCTATTTAGTCAATAGGAAAGTAATTGCCCAAATTTCAACTGAAAGTTAACCTATAAACTGCTAACAGTTGCTTTGTAAATCATTTTCTTAATGTAAATACTGTTTATTTCTTGAATCTTATATAGGGTTTAAGATTTCATGAAAAGAAAAGGTTTAACTTAGTTAATGCTTGTGTAATTATTTTTCACTAGTTTGCATGCCCTAAGGCAATATTATACTAAAAATGTATAATGTTATACTATGTTGAGCTAACTGCACAAAACCAACCTTCTGAGGTGGGCTGGTTGCATATGGTTATGTTTCACATAACTCTAAATGAAATGTATTTGTTTTAGGTAAACTTCACTTTCTTAAGCGCTGTGTTTGATGTGAACAGAAAAGTATCTCCAAATTAAATTTGCACTCCTTGAAATTTCCCATAGTAATCAAATGGAACAAGAAAACTTTATGATGACTAGGAGGTACAAAATGATGCAGAGGTGAATGACTACACCAGTTCATGTAACCAATTAAGAAAGCAATATAAGCAACAGTTACATTTTACATCACCATGTTTTGAATTTTGACCTATGGAGAACACAGAAAAGGATAAGAATGTATAAAAAAAGCCACATGAAACTGCGTTGTGTTGGATTGCATGCATCCAACTCTAGTACTGGCAAGAAATTAGCTACTTAGAAGTTGAGATTGCAGTGACAAGTACTGATAGCAGACATAATTTTTCTCTGTTTTAAAGCAGAATTCCACTTTTCTCCTGACGTGCATCAGATTTTTCTTGATATGGTCCTTTTTTTATATTATCTTCAATCTGGTTTTTTAAAAACGGTTTGTCCAGTCCCATTCCGCAACAACCCTTGTAAAGTATTAGTTCCATATATTAGTTAGCACATGACTCTCGTAAAGAGCATTCTGACTGGTCAAAAGTTTAAATTCATCCAATGACTCTTCGTGTAATGGAAACTGATGGCAATTGAAAGAAGAAGCATGCTTGCAAAACATGGCGTCCCGAGTTGTTGAGAGAGACCATGACACAAGAAGTTTAGATGAAGGTTTAAAAAACGCATGGAAATGGGAATGGCTGGAGCGAAAAGTTGATGGAAATTTACTTGGTCAGTTCATAAGAAAACTGAATACTAAATGACTGGCATTTTGTGACCTCTGGAAGAAAGATCTGAATTACAGTAATTGCGGTTGGAAGAGTTTGGAACAGCACCTACAAAAGAAGCTGCATATGGAAAAATTGAAGCTCAGAAGGCATGTGGAAAAAGTGCAATTAATTACTAAAAGATGAAAGATTTCTTGCATGAGAGAACAGATGTTGCCTTCTGTCAGAATATGCACACTGCATGTCACCAATACAAGCACCAGCTTGAAAGGAATAAGATTGCACATTGAGCCAGAAAAGACCGGTATATAGAAACGCTGGAACGCAATGAAAACACTTCTCTTTCTGTTTCAAATTCGCCTTCTGCTTCTTTCCGTTTGTGTTGAAGAATATGTAATCATGGTACAGCGATCGACAATTTTTAAAAAAATACTGGGCGCTATGGATTTTTTTTTACAACACCGTTGGTGCTTTTATTTACTCTTGTTCAAAACAAATTTATAAGGGGTGGGGGCAGCTTAGCTTGGAATTTTGCGTGTTTGTATTTATAGATTATTGAGTCACGCGATCTAGCCATGCTAATGGCTTATACTCGCACCAAGCATGGAAACACTTTAACTATTACCGAATTTGTTTTAAATATGTTGTGTAAAACAAATTAGGTATTTAACCTGATAATTTTCCGAGTTACATATAAGACCAAATTGTCGATGCTGTGTGGGACAAACTATATTGTTGTGGTGTTGACATGTGATAATGTCCATTTTGAACATAGCTTAAGTAAAGGTCAGAAACACATTCATTCAATTTCCTTACTCTAAAGTATTGTTTACAAGATAATCTTCTCCACTCTATGCAAGTGATAAACCATGCATTGATGAGACTGGTTGATTAGCATTTGTACCGGTAAAATTTAGTGTTCTAGCGGCTTTTTCTATCCTTGCTGGTACGAGGTACCGGTAATAGCGGAAACGCCAGATCATTTCTTGTAAAATTTCTCTTGAGATGGACATTAAAAGTTGCATTTGGTCGAATTAAGCGGGTCCACGTTACTTCAGACCGAAACTAATGCCCAACATAACAGGGTTATCGACTTAACAGGGGTCGAGATAAGCGGGGAGAAAAAAGCATAACAGAGAAGGATTTTTTAGGGACCGGACCAAAATGCTGGACATATGCGGGTTCTGGAGATAACCGAGGTCGAGATTAGTGGATTTGAATGTAGCATCCCGCCATAGTTAGCTCTATATTAAATAGAAGGGTCTGCAACAGCGCATGTGTAGAGTTCTTTGTCGTTGCGTCCATAGTGTAAACAGCATCATGGCTGAGCGTGGTTTGGGAAATGTATTTGAAATGGCATCTATGAGGAAGAGAGTGTCTGAAGAAGAATTAACTTAAATCAAAGATACGGAGCGACGAGTACAGCAGTTTCTCACATCATACAGCAAGACCTGGCTGTTCATTTCTGCCAGCAGAAAGGGCGATAGTTATGCCTACTGCAAACTGTGTGAAACTGACAATTAGGAGTGGTGGCGGGAATGACATCTCTCACCACATAAAATCGGAGAAGCATAAAGGGATCGATAAGGGAAGACAAATGGCTCCAATTACATCATTCTTCTCAAATAATATCAAACATTCAACCAACTGCGACGAACACTCCCTACGTGTAACTCGTGCTGAAGTTATGATGTGCGAACTCATCGCTTACCACAATCTACCATTAGCAACAGCTGATTCCTTGAGTGATGGCTTCAAACTTATGTTTCCAGATAGCAAAATTGCTGCAGGTTTGTAGATACTTATTTATTTTATTTTATATCACGTTTATCTATTTTTTATGACATTTACTTACAAGGCAATTACAGTAATCTAAAGCCTTTTATACATGTATTTTTACCAAGTGAAGCACACATACACAGTGTTACGTATATGTAATTTAATTACTTGTGTGTTCGTTTAAAATTTTTTATTTTTTATTTTTATTTCATTACATTATTGTAATGATGATTTTAATCACTAGATTTGACATCATTTCGGAAAATTCTGTTTTCTGTGTTGACCTGATAAACACGTAATTCGATTGCTTCATTTTATTGTTAGCTCATCTTGGTTGAGAAGTTTGTAAACACTAAGTTAAAATGATTGGTTATTACTAGGTCATGTTCAGTCCACGTGTTAGTCATGTTGTAAACAGCCTTTTTTATTATTCATTTCCAGCACGAGAGTCTGATTTTTAGATAGGGCTATTTTAGGCTACGTGCTAAATAGCCTTTTTTTCACTGCGCTGTTCAAATTAGTGATCATGTAACCCCATCACGTGAGCCACCATGTGATCTAAAATCTTGGGTTAAAACAGACGTTTTCTAGTAGATTAGTCAGTCGTAAACAACACCTTTAAGAGCTCAAGGTGTTTTTAGTGTTGTTGCCAGTTGATTTTAAAGTTCTTCTGATTTTTGGGATTTAATAATTTATATTCTCTGGAAAACATTCACAAGTGCTTTTCTTCATCATATTGTTGGACAAAGACATTTGTTGGAAATTCTTAAGAATTCTAAAGCCGGAATATTATTCTTGATTCAAAAAATTCAACGAGGAACTGTTGACACAACAGCACACAACAGGTTCATCTGACGTCATCATCCGTCATCTTGGAGCTTCGTCGGGATTCGAACTTGGATTCATTTAGGACATTTTAGTAATAGGACTTATATTTTTAGATTCCAGGATTAATTTTTGGATTATATTCACAACTGTAAGTCCTTTTTCAATTTTACTGTGTTTTCTAGGGAAATAAATTATTTTTTTCAAATTTTACAAAGCTTGTTGGCTTCACTCTTTTCTTTTGTTACTTTTGAACGAGCCTACATGTAACAACAATTGGTACCAGGCACCTGTTAAATTTAATCTCAGCTAGTTATTCGAATTTGCTAAAACTTACAAATTCTAAAATAGAATCAGTCTCAATGGACCATTGTTTGAATAGTTATGGTGTGAACACCTTTACTGAACTAACTTGTATATTGTACATAATACAATTTCTGTATTTATGTTTCCGATATGAAGTATGGCAGAAAGAAGGCAACTGTTCTTGTGAAGACTCTGGGAAAGGCACAACAAAGGAGCTTGTCTGAGAGGATGCAGTCTGCAGCCATCACACATTCTACATATGGCAGTAATGATAACAGGAGCAAGCAGTTCCCAATTGTAATTAGATCAATGGACCAAAACACTGGACTTGTTCACTCGGAGCTACTTTCCTTTCCTGTCTGCACTGGATCTGCCACAGGAGAAAACATATTCAAAATCCTGGATGGGGAAATCAATGCATGCAACTTACAGTGGAGTTATGACTGGGAACAAAATTGGTGCAATTTCCTACATTAGAAATAAGCATGACAGTGTATTCTTGGCAGGATGCTGCCTCCATGTTGTGCACAATGCAGCCCAAAAAGGAGCTAAGTGTTTACTTGATATGGCCGAGATCTTGCAGGATGTATATTATTATTTCCAGAAAAGCGAGAAACGACAGCACAGATTCTCTAGTGTTCAAGATCTTTTTGACACTGAGCAGAAGAGAATGCTCAAACATGTTTGTACCAGATGGCTAAGTATTGGTTGTTGCCTGGAGAGATTGCTACAAAATTGGGAACCTTTGAAAAAGTTCTTAAATCAGAATTTGATGATATCAAGACAAAGTCAGTTTCATCTTCAACAGTTTGCCGAGAGCAGTGACAAACCATATGCCCACAAGAAAGTGGAAAAGAACCTGAAGTTCCTGAAATCGCCTACAAACAAGCTGTATATTCTGTTTCTGGGCTATACTGTAAAGATGTATGATGATGTGCTTGTCGGTCTCCGGTCAGATGAACCGAAGATACATGTACTGAGAAAAATGCTGGTCAACCTGATTGTGAAAGTACTTTGTCGCTTTGTCAAACCAGCTGCCATGTCAAATTGTGTGCCTGAAGCTGTTGACTTCAAAAGAAGCTACAATTTAAAAGACAACAAGGACTTAGTCATAGGTGATGCTGCCCGCAGTTTCATTGCCGACTCTGCCCATAATGGTTTGAGGGGCATGTGGATCAAGCAGTTCTATAGGGATGTAAAGCTGTACTTTAAGAGTGTTTGCAGTTAGCTGATTGGGAAGCTTCCTGTCAAAGAACCAATCTTGAGACTGCAGTTGTAGCAGATGCTTCTTTGCAACAGACAGCCAAACTGAGTGATCTGACTTTCCTCCTGCATAGATTTCCAGCACTAGTTCCTCCTGGTTTGTACTATTGACACTGTTGTTGAGCAGTTTGCTATATATCAATATACAGACCTATCCACCTGCACCAGACAAAGAATGGATGAAATCTGGGCTGCAGTTGGCAATAAGAAGGATGAAAAGGGGGCATTGTTCCTCAGTGAACTTTCAGTTATAATGCAAGGAATATTAACCATTCCCCACAGTAATGCCCACTGTGAGAGAATCTTTTCCACAGTGCATAAGAACAGAACAGAGCAGAGGTCGTCAGTGGGAGACAACACTCGAGAAGCATTGTTGCTTATTAAATCAAAACCTGGTTATCCATTTGAATCCCAACGCCAGCACTCAGTTGAACAACTACAGAAGTTGAGAAGTGCCTACTATGAAATGAATAAGACAAGTCAATGATTCTCATTCCGGAATATATGTAGCACTGAACTTGACACTGCTTTGCTGTAACCTTCAGCATCTAAGCTCAACACTGATGATCATTAATAAATTATTTTCAGCTCTTAATTATTTCAAATATTGTAAATATGAAATATTTTGCATAATTTTTGCAATATGTGTCATTGTATTAACAGTTTGAATACAAGATGCATCGGTAATGTTGTGTGTTTCTATTGGTGTGCACTTGTGAAGAATACTGAAAGCTGACATGAAAACTGAAAATATCCCTGAAAATACTGAAAAGCATTATAAGGGGTTGCACAGCTCTGATATTTCCAGATACCTCGGTTAGAACTGCCACAGACTTATTTTATGTGAATTAAAAACATGCAGATTTGTTAAAGATTGGTCCCGATGCATCATGGGGCGAATGGAGAATAAAGCAAGAAAAGATACTTAGTTATTCTGAATCAGCCAACGTTGAATCTAAGGATATATACCAGAAGAATAATCAAATGTAATTACAGTAAAACCTGTTATGAGAGACCGCCCATTCTGCCAACAAAAAGCAGTCTCTCAAGACAGGTGGTCTCTCATAGCAGGTTTGTACAAAAAGACCACTTTCCAAGGCCCAGTTTCAGAACAATTTCAAGAACAGTAACCACAATCACTGTACATATATTCTATATTAATATTTCTTGCTAAAATATTGTATGCATTCATCTAAAAACAAAATTATATAGCAATAAAGATATACTTCTGTCATTAAACATGAAATCACATTTACACTTGAAGATCACATATTTTAGTATATGAAATCATTCCTGAATTACTTCTTTTTCTTTATAACAACCTAAATTTGTTTTAGCAACGTTTAAACTGCTTTTTTGCGAGTGGTCTGCTCTTTTTCACTTCTTTCAGTTAAAATAATTATTTTCTCCAGCCTTAAAATTTGTCTTTTTTTAGTTGAAGGTTCATCCATTGTCATTAAGGTTCTAGGTGTTAAAATTATTAGTGCTCAGTTGTAGTATCGAACGTAAAGGCGCTTTTGACTGGGCTGTGGGAAAATATGAAAAATCAATACATGTGCATTGCATATCTAACAATTAATGAAATAAAAAGAAACAATTATCTCATCCAGAGAAAGAACCATTTACTCAGTGACAGAAGTCAATGGCTTCATTCAAAGATGACATACTAGGATTAACTCTATAAGCTAAGTGTGTAATCCAGTCGCACCAACGTGAATAGACAGCTTTGTGATTGGGCTGTAATCATTTAACATCGGGGGGGGGGGAACAACAAACATCACAAGTCTTGAACACTATCAATCGAATCCCACAAACGATTCTTTCTTGCTGGTTTAATAGACAATGACCTTATTCACCCCCGGCAATATGGATTAAGACAAACAATACATGCGACCACTACGTCAACTTTGGCACCACAACGGCAATTCGTGACATGTACATTAGTCTGGTTTACGGACTGTAGCATTCATCACCGTAGCAACAAGCCTTTTTTAAATATTTCTTTTATGCTTGTTTTTGATCAGAATGATCGTTACAAATGAAGCGGTTGTTGTAACAATTGATTACATATCAGTCAGTGGTGTCCGTCTGTTCTCGCAATACGGTCGTTCACATGGATGTCGGCTCCTGCGATTAAGGCCGGGAAGCAGGCTAAGTGCAGGAATAATTAGTCTGGTTCCCTGCTTTGTATACTCCCTGCGTTGCTCACCCCTATACAAATAGCGGAGAACAACGCAGGGGGCATGAGAATCAGGGAACCAGACTAAGAAATAATCTACATACACTTTAGTCTGTTTTACTACAGAAACTATAAAACACTATAAGCATAGCTTAAATATTCAGACGTGGTAGCCAGCCTATTTTTTACATATTTTTTTTGTTTTTATTTAGAACGGTATGAGCGGTCGTTCTTACAGGGATTAAATAAAGGTCGGTGGAGTTTATCCTCGTTTTTGCGATGCGGTCGTTCATAGCAGTGTCGAAATGCATATTTTGCCAAGACATCGCGGTCGCTGGCCGTGTTCAGCAGGTGGTCGCTCATAACAGAGCCTTTATATAATAAAATCGATCCTTGCATTACGATTGTGGTCGGAAATGACAGGTGGTCGCTCATGACAGTTTTTACTGTATTATCATTGGCACCGTCTGTGTATGATCCCATTGCGAGATATAAAACTGTTTATCTTAACGGCTTTGGTGGTTCTGGTAAAACAATGTGTGCCATTGAATTATTTTGGAATTTTGATATACAGTGGTCCCCCTCTTATATGGCCACCCCCTCTGCACTGGAAAAGTGGCCTTATAAGACGGTGGGCCTTTCCAGAGGGAGACTAAATTTTTTGTGAGAAGTATATGTAATGTACATAATAAGAAAGCTACATACTTCAAAGCATTTAATATCTTCATTTAATATCTTTGTTTAAAAGTAACATTAATTATTAAAGGGTTCTTCTTATAATAATTGACTTATTTCAACTGAAATTAATAGTTCTTATTCTTCGCATAAGCGTGATATGGGGGAGGGTATTTTTGTCATGCACATTGCAAAACCATTCAAAAATGTCATTTAAATCTTGGTACACGCATAATTATATTTCCATTTGCTCCATTTTCCCACTGCTGCTGAATAACTTCCTTATCGGTTATGACGTTGTTATTCGAGTCTTTTCAACATAAAATTGTTTTATTCAAGTCTTTTCTACATAAAATTGTTTGGCAAGTCCTCACCCAATGTCATCGAGTAGAATAACCGACTTCTAAAATAATACATCTCGTTTATGTGATGACATGTTAATGTTTGATAATGATTTATTCGGATGTTGCTAACTGTATGTGATTTAATTATGCAGACAAAACTTTTGTTGAGTGGACGAAATGCCTTCTTCATAAAGGAAGTGATAAATGTGTTGTCACATAATTTTTCGGTATTTGTCTGGTACCCTGTTTTGTTCAAGGTTAATTTCTCTTGTGTATGTGTTAATGCACAAAATCTATTTTTAGCCTATGCTAACCCTGTTATGATCTTGACAATTACGTGCAGTTGTAATCATCAAAGAGAAGAACTCGATAGATGTGTGAAACCCAAAACTCTATCATAACATTGTTGAGCCCATTTCCTGTAAACGTTGGCTTTTATTGACAGTGATATAATATTAATCTTAGTGTTACATGTACTTTAGTCAACACTTCTTTGAACAACGGAAACTTGACATTGGGAGACATGTATTAATGATAGAGATAATCTGATTACATACCTTACGTCACGAGATGAATTAATTATTGATTCTGGATACATTTGAAATAAAATGTGGCTGCTTGTGAGGGGAACATTTTACATTTTTGTACTAATATGCTGGTCGTGTTAGAGGGGTGGCCGTTCTTGAGGGGTACTTTTGAACACAAACTCATCTGTGCCAAGAGATTTTGGCCGTAAGAAGCGGGTGGCCGCTGGTCAGAGGGCCGTTCAAGAGGGGGACTGTTGTGGTTGTTTTGATGCCTACACATAGACTTGCCAGAGAGATGAGTGAGTGTGGGGTGAAATCTCATACTTATCACAGCTTCTTTAGATGGAAAGGAGATGCATGGACTCTGGAACGAATGAACGAAAAATACATTCCTAAAATTATTTGGGATGAAATATGCATGGTGTCTTTAGATGTATTAAAAACGTTTCTTGATTAGTTGTTGACGAGAAATACAGCTGTTATTATGTGTGGCGATCATGGTCAGCTGCCACCATTTGTTGGATCATCTCCGCCTGAATGGCTAAAAACGTTCGTAGATTATTATGAGGAAATAACTAATGAATACCGAGCTCTTGATGATTTGTTAAAAGAGTTTAAAAAATTAATCAGACTGCAGCCAGATAAAATTCAATGTCTAATAATGAGTGAGGTAATTACAGAGACTGTAATGAGTGATTTTTGGAATTTGTAGAGACCAAATGATTTGATACTTGCAAGTCGGAAGATAGTTTGTGATACACTTCAACAACAATTATTTTTGTTGCATGAAGAAAAATTTTCAAATCTACCTGTACCATTGTGTTATCGACCAGCAGATTCACAATGGCAAAATATTCATGTTGAAATTCCTGGAATTAATGACAAACAAAATCTTGTACTAAATAATATTGTTTTGGTTCCTGTTGATGTTGTTGAGAGCGCGTTAACGATGGATAAATCTCCATGTACTCTAGGATATGCTATAACAATTCATTCATCACAGGGATTAACTATTGCGGATACTAATATTTGGATTGTCGATCATATTGAATGGTCAAATTTAGTTTATTTGGCAGTGTCTCAAGTCAGAAGAATATCTCCGCTGCAGAGGGTTATCATAGACTGCACAATGATTCGGGAAACCATTGCTAGCAATGGCACTGATATAGTAAGGAAAAAATTAGTAAGGACGACCCCCGAAACTGAACAGGTATAAACACTGAAAAGTGCATGACCCACATATAAGCCGACCCTCAACTCGGAGACATCACAAGATGCATGAGGTAAGTTCTAAATGCATTTATTTAGGCAAACTTATATTAACAAAAATTACAGTTATACTTATCTCGAGGTTGGCGTGCATGATTATTAAAAGAAAGGGTATTAACTTGTTTGAAAAGTAATTTATTTAATTTTCTGTTTTCTTATTGTTTCTGCTGATTTAGATTTGTTTATAATTTGATCGAACGATGACAAGAATTTAGCAATCGCGAGTTGCTGTAACACTTCCTCTCCCTTTTGACTCAATTATTGTTTGTTTATGCATTATTGCATTGGACATTTTATATCAGTGCACAAGCAATTATGTGTTTACTTTGCCTTGAAATTGTAAATATCTAACTCCTTAAAATGTAATCCCAGTATGACTACACAACAAACAACAATACGGTTTGATTCAACACTCGCAATTAGGCTACTGAACGTATTTACATAAGGCGCCACTGCATGTACATTGTAGGTTTGAACAAGCACTGAATGAAGTACATTCCACTGAATGAAGTACATCCCTTGGAGCCGAATCATGGGCACCACTGCACTAAACTTGAATGATATCTCCAAAATACAATAATGAAGTTTCAGAAATAATGCTTCGAAAATTATGCTAAAATATCGTAAAAGCTGAGTTGTAATTTGCTTTCATGTAAGCAACCTTATACCATACCTGTCAACTTTCACGCGGGGGGGGGGGGGAAAAAACCTCCCCATTTTTGATGTTGCTCCATGCCTACCTCCTGATTTCATAATATCTTATGATTTTTGCAGGGAACCCACAATTATTGCATTGTGTCTTTGATTTTAATTTCTCCTAAAAAAAGGAAAAGTCCTACATGTTCTGTGAATTATTGTTGTGATGAAATAATTACTTTATTAGAAAGAATTCGCTTCTTTATTAAATAGAATGCTAAGTTTAAACATTATTCATGTAAATTAATGATTATTTTTAACCACTAGAACAATAATAAATAAAAAAATAAACCAGAACAAAAAATAAATCACAACAATAAAATTGTCGACAATTAAATTCAATCCCAAGAATGATCACTACGAATGCTGTAACTCCATATGCTATAGCGCCATTCCCGCCAAAGAAACTTACACAAGTGAACACCTGGCATTTTTATACCATACATACCAATGTTAATTACCATCGTTAAATTAAAAGAAGAAATGAAAATACATACCACGCAGCAAATGTGTCCTCAAAAAACTAATTCAGAAAACATTTGTTTTATAGTACACAATGCTAAATGCCTTACGAGTTAGCAATAAGGGAATAAGGTCGGATATACAACAAGGGGAAAATAGTTGCCACATGTACGGTACCGTGAAGCTGCCTATTTAGGTACCTTTTGTTCAACAAAATTGGGAATCCTTTATCTGCCAATCAATTGCTGGTGCTTGCATAACACATAGTGGTGTAGAACATGGTTTCTTTGAATTATGACAGAGGGCCTGTTGTTTTCACAAAATAGTTGCATCGATAAGGATTAACTTTAAATTAGTCGTGCTGGGTTTCTTTCTAGTTTATTTAAGTCTAACCTTTAACTGTTGTGCAGTTTGGCCACAGCTGACCAGAATATGAAAATAGGGCACAACCTGGGGGAAAATAGGGCACATAACACGGAGAAACGATGAGTCTTTTTGTGAATTTCATGCTCTTTGGACCAGGAAGATTGATCAATAGTTAGTGAGAACAAGGCTTTGAAAATGCCACCAAAAATCTCCCGATTTTAGGTCCCAGTCTCTCTTTTTTTTTTTTATTCAGTCTCCCTACTTTGCTTTTGAAAAGTTGACAGGTATGCCCTACACCCCGTTTTACAAAACTACAGTAATTGTGCTAATATTATGGAATAATAGGCAATTACACATCAATGTACTGGTATAGCTGCCGGTCAAAATTCCCTCTTAACACAAGCCAGGTTCAGAGTTTTAATCATTAACTGGACTGTATTGCTGTTGGAAAACGAAAGACAAATTCACCGACTATCAACAAAGGAGATGCCAAAACATCAAGCTTTCCATTGTGTGGAAAGTTATGATGTTGTTCAGCCAAAACACGAAACTAAAATTGATTGATGTTCATCTTAGTTGATTTGTAATGAGAATTTTATCCTTTATTATTACCACTCTTAATGAACATGTAAGTTATGCTGGTTATGTGCCTTGTACAATTAAACATGCATACCTTTTCAAAAATATTACCTCAGTTTGTAGGATCGCTTATATCATTGAAAATGAGTAACTTGTGAGCGGGCAATTCAGTGTAAATGAAACAGCTATTAAGGACTAGGTGAAATGTTATCGGGAAGAATGCAATTTGGTTGAAACAATGAATAAAGCAGAATCAGCATCTAATATGTTTGGGAATAAATAAGGGACGCTATGCACACTGTAAGTACTGTACATTATAGTTCAGCCTGGTCTCTCGGGTAAACTCAACCGGCCCGCGAATTATGAAGTCTGTATTTACCTTTATTTAATTTTGTGATGGAGAAATCAGAAAATATGCACATGCAAAATAATAACAAAATCAATCATAGTACTTTATAACAGTTAAATAAGTGTCAGGACACAGAAAATGATTTTATTTTTTTTTACATGCGTATGTCTTAGAACATGGAAAAAATTATTTTTTCATGTCCCAAGATTTACAGCCATTACAGTAGTCAACAAAAAGACTTAAAATCTGTCAAGTTTAAACGCTGGCCCATGGATAAGCTGATCCCCCCTCCCCCCTTTCTTCCAGGCCTTTATTTCTTCCTACATTATTCGGCTTATACGCGAGTATATACGGTAGTCAGTTGTCAGCAGTGTGACAAAAAAGTAAGTGTGACTTTGATCTTGATGCTGAATTTATCATGACACTGAAACAACAAATGTAAAGAATAAGACAAACAAATAGCATAATTTTAAATATGGTACATTGCAACAAATGAACTTGTTATCGCATGCTAATATCTGCGATCCCATGTATAAACCTATATCTGCTATTAATTTGTTTGAATCAGCTAGCTATTCTCAAAACCACATACGCCGCAAATCAACTGTTTGATTGCAAATAAGAGGATATCTTTACATGCCCGCATTTCTTGTACATATTTTTTTATCATTTTCAGATTTCCTATTAATAAGATTTATATTTTAATTTTATTATTGATTATGTGATACAGTGTATATAAACATGTATATATTAAAACAGGGTGGTCCATCTTCAACCCGTGGGCTACATGAACCAAAATTGTAAAGTTCATAGGCCGTGCATGCTGATTTACATTATAATTATAGAACTAATTTTGTATGAGCGTGGGGCACGCAAAAGATTCCCGTGGGCCACATTTGGCCTGCGGGACTGCAGTAGGATGACCCTGTACTTGAAAATTGTCCTTTGGAATATATAGTATGGCAACGTGTTAATTACTTAGTATATTTTGAGGAACGAAATATATATATATATATATATATATGTTTTGTTCATGAGAGTGTATGCTGAGGCGAAAGTCTTATCAGTTTAATTGATATAACTTGAGATGTGTTTATTCCTGTTGTTGCTGTATTTAATCTTATGTACTCTCCAAGTGGGCATGTCAGACTTGCCTATTTGTATAATAATTTTTAAACATTTGTGTGTTATATGAAACAAATACATTTTGAAATAATGTTCCAAAAATTGTCTTTATGTTTTAAACCCATTTCTGCCAGTATCCAGAATCCCATGCTCTTCTTCCAGTAGCAGAATAGGTTTAAAAGCGGTCAATGAAAGACGGAAATGATTTGACACGCCATTCTCACGTGTTTTTTTTGCATTTAGATCATTATCATGCATAATTCATGATAGTTACACTGAAACTATATAGCTGTTTCACCTGCTGGTTTGCACAGATCTCACACACATCCCGGAACTTAAGATAATAAGAATAATGTAATTATTAATAATCACAATATAATAATCACCTTAATAAATCAATATTACTATGTGTTTATTATTAATAGCTGAAGCATTAAACTCGTGTATAAATTGCAATGCACACTGTTAATAATAAATTTTTTTACTTTCCAAACTGTTGCCAAAATGCGCAGTTTCCAGTTTCATTTTAATTTGATGTTGCATCACTTGCAGAAAAGAAAGTACATATTAATTTATTACATAAGTAATATTAAATGTTACAAATATGAATTATACATACACAGCCAATATACACTATGGTATATACGATATAATTAAAGTGCATTTCAGTGTTTTTGTTGCGTTTTGGTGTTTCTGTGCACCCAAAATAAAGTCAGTGGTGACAAAAAGGAAGGCTAAAGAAATCTTTGCCAAAGCCGCAAAAAGAGCTCGACTGGCATATCAACAGGTTGTGTCCAGTGGTGAAAAAGACAAGTGAATGTATGGGATTATTTGTATATAGTTGAAGTACTTGAGTGTTTATTTGACAGATTTGTTATGAAAAGAAAGAAGTATAATATATTTGATACAAAAATTTACAAATTATTGTGACTTAATTACGATGTGAACACTGACATGCACATGAAAAAATTTCAACGTCAATAGTATTGGAGAACAAAGTCATGTGACAAAAAATATTGTGAAATTATTCAAGTTGAACATTTTTGGTAAGTTTTTTAGTTTTTCAAATGATTATTTTGGTTTATTTTATGATCATAAGTTGCACCAGGAGCAGTTTTTTATGAGTATAAAATGTGTTTTGGGCTGGGGGCCTTCAGCCCCCTGGACCCCTGGATCAGGGGTGCTGCTTTTGTTCTTTGTGGAAGAAACACATTTCGGACTTGTAATATGGACTGAGAAATGCAATATGGTTCAGCTGCGATATTTTCATATATTAGTGTGCTTTTCTTATTTTCTTATTATCTATTGTCGAATCTGGTCATAATTAACATGTACAAACTTAAAGCTTCGGAAATGTAATAGATTGAAAGTCAAATGACGGCACTTCCACAAGGGTTGCACTACTACATGTACCTAATGTACCAGCAAGGACAGAAAAAGTAGGTACAAGATCAAATTTTACACTAATCAATCAATCTCATCAATGCATGGTTTATCACTTGCATAGAGTGGAGAAAATTATATAAGTATATAAACAGTACTTTAGAGTAAGAAAATGAAATGAATGAGTTTCTGACCTTTACAGGAGCTGCGTTCATAATGGACAACATTTTTATCCTATCTATAACTCACTAATTTATTAGGTCACTGTCATTAAATGTGTGTGTGTGTGTGTGTTTTGGATTTTTAACTTTTTGTTTTTTCAGTCATATCGCTACAATGTCTGCAGTGTGGCAGTTTATAGTGATGTCTAGCACAGGGGCATCATGCCGCAGACATGTAGCATCATGTCCAACCCAGTCACATATCCTAACAGCAGGCCAACCAGTCTTAACACTAACCTCTTAATGCTAAGCGCCAAGCGAGGCAGCTGCTGGTAACATTTTTATAAGTCTCTGGCATGACTTGACTGGGGGGTTCGAACCCGCAACCTCCTGCATCCGAAGCTGACGCTCTGACCACTTAGACCACTGGAGTGGTCCCATCATTAAATGTAGCCAAAAGGACCTTATTCACATCACACAAAGTGTATAAAATGAGTTAGGTATTTTGAGCTACATTTAATAACACTGACCTGCAAATTTGCTGAGTTACAGATAGGATGTAATTTACAGTGTTATGTGGAACAAACTATAGTGTAATCCCAATCCAATATTGTCACTGTCATTCACCACCTTAATCCACACAGAATTAACAACTTTGGTTTAGAGGTCACTTTTAAAGTAAATAGTTAAAGTGTTTCCATGCAACGCATAAAAGGTTTTGTTTTAATGGCTTGGTGTGAGTGAAAAGCCTTCAACTTTGTATGACTACATCACAAGACTTACAGTCCACTGTAAATAGAAACCACCAAAATCTAAATCAAGCTGCTTCTTCAGCAAACAAGTGGTTATTAATTTGTTTTGAACAAGAGTAAATAAAAGCACCAGTGACATAAATTAATTAAACTCCATAGCAAAGAAATATCTTGATGTGCAAGCATTTATTTCGCAATATCAGTGATGCTTTTCAAGTTCCACTGCAAGTGATTTAGCGTTGATGCTGACGTATGGAACTGAAATATGTAATTGCCCATTGAAATGGAAAATGGCCAGTATCAGGAGCTTCTGTTGCAAATAACATCCATCTGGTCACTCTATCTTCCTTTCAACAACAACTTCCAGCAGTTTCTTTTTGATTGTGTGCACTGAAACCATGCTCAGCCAGCATGCCAGTTACTGGAATAGCCAGTCCAATAACTGTAAGTTTTGCAAACTGCGTGAAGATGTAACAATTTTCTCTGATCAGTGTCTTGCATGATGAATCAAAGTTAAGCTGGCTATACCCCTTGAAGATCATTTGTATCTGCTGAAATTCATATCTTGGTTCTGCTTCATTAAGTACTGTGGGTTTTACTTGCCTGCATGCCAGCATCCTTTGTTGTCTAAAATGCTTTTGTAAGAGCTTCATTGCTCTTATCATGCAATGCAGCCGCTCTAACTGGGAAATTATAAATATTCAACACTTCATTTATGTTTTTGATTATGTCTGTGTCGCTTTCTGGTAAACAAACTATGTGACTGTCAATGAGACTCTGATTGAAGTTTGTTCTCATTAGCTCATGAGCACATATTGATTTGGGTATGGTTTGTCAGCTTGATGTCCCTGTATTTTCTGTCAGTTGTGATTGCTTCTCTGAACTGTCTTCCTCATGGACCAAAATTAACTGCACGAGTGCCTAGTTCAAGGATTGTGGAACCAACCATTGTCTTTATGAAACTCAAATTGGCCGACAACTAGTTTGTGATTGCTATGAATATGTCTGTACTTTCACATTAGTCCTTCAGCAGTGATATTTTTTATAGCCTTTTGTAAATCCATTTGCTTTCATTGCTTTTTCACACACTGTACAAACAAATTGTTTTTCCTTCAGACTCTTTCTGTGCCATGGAAAGTCTTCTATGTAGGCTTCATTGTACTCCTTGGTTCTTAATTTCTTTGCAGTAGTTCTTGATTTCTTGAATTTGTAATATATGCCATAAAAGGCTTTTGATGATTTTTTTTAAAAATTGGAACATTAAAATTTGTCTTCATCTGCAGCACTTATGCCAGGAACTGGTGTAGATTTATCATGAGTACTTTTTAAAAAACGCTGTGCCCTGATTACCAATTCTTCAACACAAATGGAATGAAGCAGAAAGTGACTGCTTGGATTAACATCTGTGAAACAGAAAGAGGAGTGCTTTAATTTGTATTGTTCCATCTTGAATCAAATCAGATACTTAAAATCCATTGAAGAGATAAGCCAACTATCCTGGTGCTGTAGCCAACATTAGTGGGCTTCTTGCAGATTTTGATGTTGAGCAGTTAACTTTCAAGACTTGAAACATGTTTTATAATTTGTCAGTATATGAATACCAAAAGATTCATCTTTATCTGGTACAGAGGCAAATTTTTCAGTAAAATGCAGCGTATATTGGCGTAATGGATCCTGAAATGAGTGAGCATTACTACAATAATCAAAGTGAATATAGTGACGGTGTTTTTGATGACCTTGAAATTAATATGGACAGTTCAAGATAAACAGGAAATGATATAGATTTGCAATCTTTGAAGCCTGAACCTCATCCACCTCCAGTTTGGAGTAGTTAATGAAGTTCTACCAGGGATACATGTTTAAAGCTGTAAAAAATAAGAAGCCACATATTAATAACAATCAGGGCAATTAGAAATAGATTTTATAGCCTTGACAAACACATGGCTTAGCCATTTCAGACTATCTTCAGGGCAGTTTTGATAGATGAGTTGTTTGAGCTTAGGCCTCATACAGTACAAGTTTAACAAGGGTATGGATTAGTGGGGGTGGGAAGAAGTGTGAACAGGAAGAAATTTGACTTTGATAAAGCTCAAACCAAACAGACGTATAAAACTGGAGGCTATTTTTATTGGGATACAGACAAAATCCTCTTAGGACAAAAGCCCCAACCCCAAAATGTAAGATACGACATAAACCCCTCTCACAGTTTAACTTTGTAAACTTTTTAAAGCATCACAAAGATACTGGCATATCTTGAAATGGAAAGGGTAATATAGTAATGTGACATATCATCACTATACCTCAGATTTAATTTAATTATGAACTATCATGTTTATCCAATAAAATTATGGCTTAGTTTTTAAGTACTTTGCCAAAATATGACAATAATGTCCAAATACAATAAACTCACTACTTTCAGAAGCAAGGTGACAAAGCACATGCACATGCAATTTAGCCTTTCAGTGAGAATGGACAGATTGTAGGGTGAGCTTGCACAGATCATAGGTTGTGCTGAAGTAATTGTAAGGTGGGCTTGGAGAGATTATAGGGTGAGCTGAAGTTATCATGGGGTGATCGTAAGGTAAGCTGAAGAAGGCAAGCTCAAAAGATCAAAAGAAAATTGAAACGAGTTCCCTAGACAACCCAGATGGGTAAATAATGACCAAATAATCTTTCAGATTATTGTGAATGCCATTTATGGGTAAGATTAGTTTATTCAAAGTACTTAGGGATTGGGCCAATCTGATTAAAATCAGATTTACACTGTTCCACGTGAAGACCTGATGGCAACTGCTTAGGGGTCATGTTCTGGTGACCGATGTTATTACCATAATAACTAATTATATCAGCCAATCAGACTAAGTCTGATAAGTTCACATTTATGAGACTGAGCAATATGCTTGAAGAGCTTCAGTGCCTACCGAACAATTTGATTCACTTCCAGATTTCCGAAAGCTACATTTCCAATGGCCAATTCAACGGTTGCCACAAGACCCTTAAGCGAAGTCAGATCTGGTTTTAATCAGGTTGGGATTGGGCAGGGTTATGGATTTGTCAAAAAAAGTCCAAATGTTCAAAATTATTATCAGAGATGTAAGTTTTCATTCTGTTATGATGAGATATTTTGAAAAGATAGTTGGTAGTTCACCTTAAGAATCCTTACCAATGCCTGTTTCAAATAGAAAAGCTATCACCCAAACAAGTGACTGTCCAACACATATTTGGACAGTTTTTATTCAGGTACTGTAATCATGTTTTCAAAGCTACCCAGCTGTTCCTTTCTTGGTTAACTTTTCCCCATTTTGAATATTTTTCATTATGCCATTGCCTGTCATCGTTTGCCAGCCATTGTACAGACATGAAACGTAAAGTTATTACAGAAGTGGAAGCCTAGGGCTTGGTTACCCATGTATGACTGGTTTGCATGAACATCTGTTGGTTTTGACTGTTTATCAAGAAACTTCCTATAGAGTGTTTAGTGTTTGCATTTCTTGAAAATCTTGTTTTCCTGCTCCTGAACAAATGGTCTTATCAACATGGAGTTTTCACTTAAAAGGCTTCAAATGATATCGAGTTAGTCCTAAATGAAAGTGGTACTGCTGACTTGATGTCTAATATGGCCAACACAGAGGCCAGCTTGAAAATCTTGTCATCACTAGACCTCCAGAATGGATGGTCATATCAATATAGGGTTTTCAGGGAAGAGACTTATTATGATGTTTAATTCATCCCAAACCAAAATGGTGCTGATCTGATGTCCAATATGGCTACAATAGCTGCAGTCTTGAAAATCTATAGCCACATTTATTAAATGGCGGATCATATTGAGATGACTTATGAGGTTTTGTTGTTCCTAAATGTAAATGCTGCCAATCTGATATCCAATGTTGCCACTATAGCAACCATTTTGAAAATCTTATTGTTACTTCTCCAAACTGGAATGTCATATCAACATGGGGTTTCCACCAGGAGACTTCCGTTACTACTCTATGGACATAAACTATGTAATAGAAAATAGCAAATCAAACAAGTTTTGTAAAACTTTACAAATAGTTTAATTATGAAAGTTATAAAATGAAAATTTAAGATGGAACTCCCTGTATTATGAATTTAATCGAAAATGATTCCAAAAGTTTTATCACAAGTCCAAAAGAATGAAGTGTTGCGAATGAATTCCATATCCTTGAATGTACTGGTCTGCCAGCAGTCCTGATATATCACAATGGTATTGTCCAGAACTCCTTTGAATAATTTCTCAATTGTCCCAGAATCATATTTTAGTCCAATGAGCACTTTTTAAATCCAATGAATAATCCAAATGTTTCCTATCAAATTATATCTAAGCACGACATTAAACATATCAGCAGACTGATGTTAGACCAGCATCATATGAAATAAAAATCTGAACTCGAAATGAATTAATCGCTCTGTTCTCTTCTTATATACATGCATATGGCTCTAAAATGCAATTTTCTCCTCGTCACTATCACATTATGCAATACCCTGCATAGAAAAAGAACCACCTGACCAACCCTTCCAATGTGAAATAACTTAATTCTTCTAAGAACACAACTGATTGACCTATCCAATGGGAAACAAGCCCAAACTAGTAAACAGGTTTATTATTAATATTATTATTAATGATTGTAAACACCTATTTATAGATCCTTTGCAATCTGCATGCACTTTTAATATCTTAAAATAGAATTTATACCCGTGTACAAAATTAAGCTATCTAATATCTTGATGATTGATGTTCATTACAACTTACAGTCATGAACAAAAATTACAGTATAGTAATGTACCAAATGATACAAAAACAATATAACACTTCTTACGATATATTGTTGTTCCTAATTGAAAATGGTGCCTATCTGACATGCACAGCAGTTAATTTGAAAATCAATAAAATTATTAAAAACTAAAACTGCATTGCTGAAGTATTGGAGATGGTTTCAACACTCAACCGTTAAAAAGAAGAAATGGTCTTATCTTAAATTCCTGGAAGTAACTTTCAGCTGGTAGAGCATCTCTTTGAGTTACTCTTGTTTCGGTTCTAACAAAATTTCTCTTTTCAGACTGAAGTGATGGCATGTTACTTGTTCGCTGTAATTTTGCTGCAGACATTTGCTGTCTCGGAAGGTATGTTACTTTGTCTTGTTAAATTTCTTCATAATTTCAGGGTGCAACAAAAACCAAGTGTTCAACACAGCATGACCTTGGTTACCAACTACTGTGTGCATATCCAATGTTTCTGAATTTATAACTTTGTTTAATATATAGGGGATGTTATTGTTACTTCACCTTCTGTTGTGTTTACTTATATGAACTATAAAGTTAAAATATATTTGAGATTGACCAGAGAAACATTGAGCCTCTTTTATTTTTTCCACATTCCCAGTGCTACAGCTCTATGGTCATAAGCTAAATAACGGAAAAATAAAAAACCAACAAGTTTTGTCAAATTCAACAAATAATTTACTTACCTAGAACTTAAATTAAAAATTTTAAAATAACTTATAGTATTTTGAATGAAATCCCAAATAGTCCTCAGCTGCTATCAGAAGTCCAAAAATATAGAGTATTCTTATTGAGTTCCAGTGGTGTTCCGAATGAGGTCCAATCTTTTGTGCTGATGTGCCAATAGCCTTGAATAATGGTGATATGCTATCAGTATTGATGTATCACATTGATATAATCCAGAACTTCTTTAAATAAATTCAGTAATTCCAGAATAGTTCTTAGTCCTAAAGCTCATGTACACCTATTGATTCAAATGATTAATTGAAATAAATAAATCCACTCAAATAATAATTGAATACACTAAATGACAGTCTCCATGATGGATGTTTCAGATAGGAATAATACTTCTATTATTCACTACCTTGTATAAAAAATTAAGACACAATTTCAGAATGAGGATGAGGGTCAAATGTACATTTTCAGATCATCCTTCAACAGCCAGCCAATCAGAAATCAGGTGTCTGGTTTTCAAATACAATCAAATTCATCAACAAGTTTTCTTTTACACCTTCCATTGTCAAGAAGCCACAATATCGTGTTTACCAAACAAAATGACCTCATCCAAAAGTACAAACCCACAGTGGACAATACAGATAAAATTATCTGTTTATATGTTGTCTAATAAATGACCCTTACAATCTGTAAGGCCAGACCAAAAAGAATATGTGTGTTTCTGGTTGGCCGATTGTCCCAGTTTCTCATTGACAATCTCGGCACTTTTTTCCCCATGGTAAAAGAAAGTCACGCTAAATATATATAATATTTTTTAAAAAATAATTAAAATACAAACTAACCTGCCTAAATTTTAAAACCAGTGCAGCTGGAAATGCTTTGTTTTGGCCTAATCATGCAAATTAACACACAATATGGGTATACCTAATACCAGGTAATTTTTATTTTATTGTTCAATGTTGTGAGCTTTACTTCAGCACAAGGCCACCTTCAATTTTGATGCCATCGTGGAATTTAAATCACAATACAGCAGCTGTTCAAATTTCAATAATTTAATGAACACCAGAAATAATACAGATGAAATGTAAACTTTGTGAGAATGATTTGAGAATAAAATTATCAGTCTTTGACTTTCCAGGGTATTTAGCTGATTAAGTCCTTTTGTTCCAAATTGGGTCCCAATAAATTCAAATAATTTACACGTATATGAGCTCTTGCTTATTAAGTTACACATAGGACTGTCATTGTCTAGCTAAATGTAAATGGCACATGTGTGGTTCGGTATTGAAAGTTAAGAAGAGACATATAAAATGGATGCTGGAGACTACTAATACGATTAATGTATTTTTAATTTAAAAAAATGCAAGTAGACACAAATTTAAATGTAAAACATATGGATTTAGAATGCCACTTTGTGTTTCCTGATGTATATAGATCAGATGACTTCAAATATCAAGAAAGAAAATTTCAGAATTTCCAGAGTCAGAAATAAAACAGCATGAAGACTTGGAATATAAATTTGAAATTATGGATTTCTTCCTTTTCGCAGCCAAAGGTTTCTTCAGGTAGAATATACATACATGAATGCTTCCTATAAGAATACTATAATGGATGACCCCTAAAATACACATTTAGCTACAGTATTACTGTTGTAATGTTACTGACAATTTAATACACTTTCATAGTTGAATTTAGCTATGCAGTGATATAAAATGTATTAGTTTGTCATTCATGTAATATACAAATATACAACTTTTTAGAAAGTATTGTAGCAGAACAAGCTATATTGTGTGAGTGTGTGTGTGTGTGTATATATATATATATATATATATATATATATATATAGATATATATATATACCTTTAAAGCAGTATTTGTTCTGTGACTCTTTATGAGTACTACATTTTAGAGTATTTGATCACAACACCACTCATGACTGTCATAGATATGAAAAAAAAAATGTATGTTGACATAAAATGGCAATAATGGCAAAAATAACATTTTGTTCGCTTAATATGAAGAAATATTTATTTTTTTAATTGTATTTTTTCTGCTTAGTTTTCTTAACAGAAAGAAGTAACATATTTAGATGGTTAACTTTTTGAAGCTGGAACAGATGATGATGTCATTTCTTGCATGAATTTTTCCCTTTAGTTATTGTATATCTTCTGAAATGGTCCAAAACATTGACATTAAGCAGACCTGCCAACTCTTACGATTTTGCCGTAAGACTTACGAAAATTACCCTTAAAATACGGACTTAACGGCATACAAGCAAAAACTACGGAAAAATGATTGTTGCCAAAAAATCCGGATAATTGGTTCACCCATGTTTGATATGGATCAGGGTTTCATATTAGAATTGGTAAAATTAGTCAGGGAACCAGACTAACTTTACAGCAGCACCCCAGATGCTTCAAACTGCACGTATTTGTTTATGCAAAGTGTCTGCATGATCAAACTGTTGATTGTATAATTTTTCACAAATGTCGTCCAGAAAGTGATGTATGTTCAAGACGAAAGGGAAAATAAGCTTCTAAAAAAGTGCTAATAATCAACACAGAAGAATATAAGAGTATTCAGATTCTTGTGAATAAAAACTGGAAAGGATACAATTACATTTGTTGGACATCACATGCCAATATGAATGTCTCTTGGCGGGAGATATGATTGCCGTCGTCATGTGAAATGGAAAAAGAATTTCCAAGAAGTACGCCAAGTTGAGAGATAGCAACAAACCATTGAGTTCCATAGGGTTTTGGAACTAAAGTTTGTGCAACTGTACTAGTGGTAAATAAAGTCTACATGTACTTCACAAACTTTTCAGTTGAACATGATGTTTATTGTCGCTGCATCGAACATTTATTTACGTTTTCCAGCAGCAGCAGAGAGGGTGAACCCTACAACTTTGTAGAGACCCTATTTTTGAAAAGAGTTTTTGTCTTAATAATGAAAACTTCTTTAATTGACCAGATTTTTTCTGATTTTTTCACAATCTGGTCACTACGCGTATGTCATTCACCCTCTCTGCTGCTATGAATTAAACAGCCATTATAGATATTATCAATAATGAGTATTGGAGAACCACACTCAGCTAAATTAGCTCGAGAGCGACTAAAGGCAATTAAAAAATATCTACCCGTTCGTGATTCTGTTAAGCAACAACTACAATCGCGTCAGGAATCTCAAGTGGAATTTACAGAAGGTACAGAAAAATTATTTAAGCCGATTGTCGAACCAACGAAGAAAATTGTTACAGCAACTGAGGCAACACAAAGAGCTCTTGCAACATTGCCTGCTGATATTGCTGGCCGTATTCAAGCAGCTCAACCACCACCACAAGCAGCTCAACCACAACCACAAGCACCACTACCAGTGCCTAAAAGACCAAGAACTAATATAATAGATAAATTCACGCCTGAAGGTATTGCTGCTATCAAGGACCCAAACCAAGTACTTGATATTGCCGCGTATGGATATTATGAAAGAGAAAAATATGTAAAACCAGATTATGTTAAATCTCTAAAGCATGATCATTGGATCAAGGATGTATATTGCATCTTTGCTGGTATTCCAAAAATTGGATCTAGTAAAGAAACTGACGATTTTAACGAATTTGGCATGGCTTTAAATAGATATGTAGAAGAGGTTGAACGAGGTAAACGATTACCACCACAATTTGAATTACCACCACCACAATTTGAATTACCACCACCACAATTTGAATTACCACCACCACAATTTGAATTAACACCACCACAATTTGAATTATCACCACTACAGCAACAGCAACAACAAAAACGAAAAAAAAGAACGTTAAGAGAATCATTTCGTCGTCTTCTAAGATCACCAAAAGTATCACCGGAACAAGCTGAAGAGGAAGAAGAAAAAGAATTTCAAGACGCCCCTGGCGCAACTGGAAGTGGTCTAGGAAGTGGTCTTATTACTTGCCCCAATAACGTTCTTGCTGATGTCGATCGATTAGAAATTCTCATTGGAGGAAAACGAGCTGGTAATAATTCCCCAGAAATCATTAATGAAGTAGCTGATATTTGTAAACGATTATTTAGTGGCGGCATCATGGATATTAATGTGTATCGATCCCTTATTAATGAAATCGCCGACGATTATTACAGTGATTAAGTATGTAATTAGTGATAAAATCACTTAATAATAAAATGATCATACACAATACTCGTGGACCTACCATGGTCAGGGTAATAAATTCTCGATTACCGGTATACAAAACGATCTACGGAGATGGACTAGGTGATGTTATTCAAGGTCTGTTTAGGAGGATAGCCCCAAAAGCAATACCGATTGCAAAGCAGCTAGGAATGAAAGCTATTGATGTTGTTCGTGAAAAAGGTATAGGCGCTGTTGGTGATCTCGCTAGCAAAGCATTCTCAGCAATCAAAGATAGACTATCAAGATTAATATGCAGACCACAAGCGACCCGACCTCAACCTGTGAAATTGGCTAGCACTGAAGTGATGCCAGCAAATGTAAGTAAAATAATAAATCAAGCCGCTAATCAAAAACTAGCGGAGTTAGCTGATATCCCGATGTCGGAAAAGGAAAAAAAAATATAACCGCTAGTCTGATAGCAGGAAGTGGTCTTCGAGTTAGACGAAGACGATAATAATAAAGATGTTTAAGCGCATATCTGACCCCGCGTTTGACATGGATGCACCAGTACTCAAAGATGAGTCTGTGCGTGATTATCAGTATTATTCTTACGACGCACGACTGCCAAATCAGCGTGGACGAATCGAACTACAGGTTCAGGATACAAGTAGGTATTTCCTACCCGCTGAAGCATTTATTGAAGTAGAAGGTGAAATTTTAAATAACGTTGCTCCTGCAGCACCAGTAGCATATGGAGCTGATGATAGGGTTGGTTTTGTTAATAACGGTATTATGGCGTTATTTGACAGCGCTACGTACATGATTGACGGAAAAAATATTGAATCAATCCAGAAAGACATTGACGTTGCAACGACGATATTGGGTCTTGTGAGATACAGCGACGATTATTCAAGATCGGCTGGCCCGTCAATGATGTTTGCAAAGAATACAACTGATTTTCCAGAAAGTAGAAACGTAACTATAGGTGATGTGAGAGATGCAGGAGGAGCTGCAGATACCACTGCAGTAACATCGATGAACGCAAATTTTAACTTAGGATTCGCATCACGTCGAGCAATGTTAAAAGGTGATAGGAGAGCATTTTCATGTGCGATTCCACTGTCACATATCTTTGGATTCTGTAGAAATGTCAGAAAAGTCATTTTCGGAGCTAAGCACACAGTTGTACTTGTACGAAAAGGCACTGATAATGATGCAATCTGGCGACCTGGTGCAGTTGATCCTGGTAAAGTAGAACTAACAAAACTTTCCCTGTGGATGCCAGTGATGACTCCGTCAATATCTGAAGAAGACCGGTTGTTATCTTTTATGAGTCAAGGCGGTAAATCAACATTGTCATGGTTGACTATGACCACAGATGCTATCCAAAGTAATATTAATGGTTTATTTACATGGCAGATAGCTTCTCAGCAGGGTGTTTCTGCACCAAGACACATATTTATTGCGCTTCAAAATTATGCACGATTAAACGATCAAGATGAAAGTATTATGTTATTTGACAAACTCGGTGTTTCTGAGGTTTCATTAAGGATTAATGGACATCAAGAACCATCCGAGGATATATTACTGAATTTCGATCAAAACCATGTAGCACGTGCATATCATCGTCTTATGTCGTTCATGGGTCGTGATCAAAACATTGATACTGATTTACAAATATCGCAGCTAGATTTTACATCGCTGTATCCGATTTATTACTTTTCACTAGAACATTTAGATTTAACTAGACAATCTGTTGTAGATATTCATTTTCGAGCTCATGTTAATAGAGATCTTGGAGCTATCCCTAATTACAGAGCAATAGCCGTTATACTCAGCGATAAATCGATGTTACTCGAAGGTGTTGGTGGCCGAATGAGAATTATTGATGCCCCAGTAGAAAACATGTAATTAGATCGTTCATAATAATTATAATGTCATATCATCACGTTAGTGTGAGTCTGACTCCTGGTCAGATTAAAAGGCTGCAATCAGCATCAAAAAATAATTGTGGAATAAAAATATCGCTAAAGCGAGAACAAATGACTGGTGCAAATAAACTGTCGTTGACCGAGCGTCAGTTTAAAAACTTTAACGACGCTAAAAAATCAAATAAAGGCGTCAAACTTAATCTTTCTGCGGGCGCCATCAAAGATATTGCTAAAACGGGTGGTATATTTCCGCTTCTTGCAGCAATACCAGCATTAATAGCAGCTGCAGCCCCAGCTGTTGCAAAGGCAGCTGCGCTAGGTGCTGTTGGAACTGCTGCTGGAATAGCGTTAAAGAAAGCAACGGGTCAAGGAATTATACACGCAGAAAATTTAAAAAAAAGATCACGGGCAAAACAACACGGAAGACGTCTAAGAGCACCAAACGTGCCACAACCGGGCCGTCTGAGATTATCAGGCCCAGCATACGGTCGGGGTCTAAGATTGCCAGGGACTCCACATTCATGGTACGGAAAGGGTCTAAGATTACCAGGGACAGTTTACTAATAACACCTATGTCCAATTTTGATTTACTCGATGCTGCTAAAAAATTAAAATTAAAAAATTTCAGAGGTGTTTTTATGCGCGATCAATTACCTACCGTTGCAATGCAACATGAAACCGGTATTATTAATCTCGATAAAAATTCTGGCCCAGGCACGCACTGGGTCGCATATGCAATTGATCCACGTGGAATTATTTATTTCGATTCGCATGGATTAGCACCACCAAAAGAATTTCTTTATTACGTTAGCAATAATACTGCTCCAATCTGGTATTCAACGTTACCAACACAAAAAATAACTGATCCTCCAATATGCGGCCGTGAAACCCTCGCTATGCTTGATGCTGTATCAAAATCAACAGCGCCGCCTCATAAAGTCGTACACGCGTTCACTACACTACGTCATAACACTTAAACTGATATCAGTAAATATAATGGTAGATATTTATGGAAGATCTATTCGCAAAGATAAGGAGAAGATCGATTTATCTAAATATGCAACCATTGATCAGCTCAGAAATGAAATCGATGATTTATTAAATATAACGAGTGTGGATCAAAATGAAGTCGTCGTTTTTCAGGACAAACAAGGACGATTAAAAACGAGTAATATACAACTACTAGATGTTCTTGTACGAATTCCCAACGCGGTTGTTAATAATGTCGTTACTTTTACTGATCAAGGTAAAATACAGGATTCCGGTAAGTCGGTTAACAATTATGTTAAGAAAACTGGTGATGTATTTACCGGTGACATTATTATGTCAAGAAGAAAAATTACACATCTTGGAGATCCAATCGCAGATACAGACGCAGCAACAAAAAAATACGCCGATGATCAAGAATCCAAATACGTGTCAGTGCGCGGTGGTATAATGCGTGCATTTCTTGACATGAATAATAATGGTATTAATAATCTCAGAACACCAGAAACAGATTTCGACGCTGCAACGAAGAAATACGTCGACGATAAGGAAATTCCAATAACTACTTCATTAACGACAATTAATGATGGAATTGCTGCATTTAGAACTGAATATTTTAATCATGTACAAACATTTCTAAATTTTCGTAGAAATGTACACAGATCTATTAATGACTTTTTTGGAACTCCACCAACTGTTATTATTAATCTCGCTGACATTAACGCAAGACTCAACGATATCATTAGTGGTATTCCTAATATTATTCAAAAAACTAATCTCGCTAAAATTCCTCACAAGCAGATCATTAATATCGTGTACACAGTCGCATCAGGAAAGGCAACATGGACACCGGAAAATAACACCCTTAAACATACCGCAGAGGTTACTGGTGTATACAGATTATCTGTATTTAGTAGTGCAAAATTCAGTATATTTACCACATTTACATGGCGTCATTCAACCGATAGTTTTTCTGGAACTGTGTCTATAGTGTTAAATAAAGATGCTGAAGAAACGTTTATGTTAATAGCGAATGATAAAAAGTTAACTGCAGCGACTTGTTGGTGGTGTATTGAGTTTGTAGCCGAAACTCCTCAGTTAGTTACCTAGATAAGTATAATGAATCAAGAGTCATTTATCGACGTTCAACGTCACAGATACGCTCAAGTATGTGAGTGTCAACTAAACTAAAAAATATCATCGACGAATACACGATAAAGGTAAAAAAATATCGGCGTCGTATGGTTGTTATTGATATAATGGTATACTCGGTTTCTGCTGTTATTGCTGGAACTGGGTTATTATTATCAACAATAACGATGACAGCGCCTGCAGTTGTAACGATTATAGTTTAAACGGCAACAACATGTGCAGGTATTTTCAGTATTATCGCTAAGAAAATATCTACGTGTACGAATAATAAACTAAACGAGTACGTGATGAAATTACACACAGCAACAGCCGCAT
>JAECUM010002543.1:0-21111 GCA_016617855.1 Megalonaias nervosa
TCCTTGTAAAATTTAATTTATGTAACTGGTACTGGTGTTGCAGACTTAACAAAACACTTATTCCATTCACATGGTTTCTCTGTGCATGCTTGGCGTGTGTATCCATTGCGAACTGCAGCTTCTATTTTCAAAAGAAGGACACCAACATGAGAACATGACTCTCCCAGCCTGAAAAATTAAAGAAAATTTACATATACATTGTATCATACCATGAATCAGTAGCAAAGCAGAATATTTAAACCTCTCTTGTTTATGTGTAATGATGAGAAAGTTGCAGTGTAAATATTTGCAAAGCATTAAAGTAGTAATTATAATAATGGCTATCACTTTGATTACTACACAAGTATTACCCAACTAGAATATGACTACTCTAATGTTTATATAACTTAAAAAAAAATGCTTACCCTGCCATGCAATCACAATGTGCTGTAATGACCCTTCCTTCACTGGTAACAGCAACCCATGGACGATGAGGTTCATCTGTCACTTTCCATGATGGCTTGACATCAGCCTTCAACACATAATTGGTGCTTTTCTCAGGCTGCATATAATAGACTGTTTGCACCCATAATGATAGTAAAAAGTTGTGTGCCTCAAGACTTCTGTAGTTTTTCATTGACTCTTTGGTGTACACTCCTTAGATAACAAGGAAAAAAAAATATTATGAACGCAGTGTGGATAAACGTATATAGACTGAAAATACACAACTTTTAGTGCTTATTAACCAAGGTTTAATAGGACAATTAAAGAATAATAATAATGCAAAAATATAAAATAATGAGAACTTTAAAAAATAAATAGGATCAGAGGTAATACCGACTGAAAATTTCAGATTTTGTTATAGTTTAAATAAAGAAAAATAGGTTTAAGAAAAAGGTGTTCAATCAATGCAACAAAATATTATGTTTAAAAAAAAAACTTACCAGGTGTATCTGTAAGATGGTTGCAAACATCAGGCCATGTCACTTCAGGCCATTTTGTTGGGTTATTTACCCAAATATCTGCTGGAAATTTATAAGGACAATCATTAATTTCAACAACTTTAAGTTTCTGTAAATACCGCGAATTAGCATCGCTATCCAGCGTCTCTTTGTAATCGTAAGACATAGCAAGAATGACCAACTGATCTCATGATCCTTGCATTTATATTCGTCATTGTATAAATGAAAAGTGTACAATAAACAAAGTATAGAAGAAATGCAGCCTTCAAACTGCCTTGACACTAATTGGCGTATTTTGTCGTGTAGACATGTACGTGACACATACACACCAATGCCACCCTTATCAACCTCAAATGTATTACATCTATAACAATAATCGACAGACACACATTCATGGTTATTTACCCAAATATCTGCTGGAAATTTATAAGGACAATCATTAATTTCCACAACTTTCAAGTTTCTGTAAATATCGTGCATTACCATCGCTATCCAGTGTCTCTTTGTAAGCGTAAGACATTGCAAGAATGACCAACTGATCTTATGATCCTTGCATTTATATTCGTCATCTTATAAATGAAAAGTGTACAATATGCAAACTATATAACAAACACAGCCTTCAAACTGCCTTGACACTAATTGGCGTATATTGTTGTGTACACATGTATGTGACACGTACACACCACTGCCACCCTTATCAACCTAAAATATATAAAGTCTATAACAATATTCGACAGACACACATTCGTGGTTTTATATCCTGTTTGTACAAAAGACTATGCAGCACTTTTGAACAGACAACAGAAATAATAAACAAAATATAGGTAAACTAAAACGGTTTGCAATATTGAACTTAACTAACGCTACCACACTGTTACTAAGCAATTGCTTTCACCTCCGCAAGATGGCGGAAAGTAGGTTGCTAACCTTGTGACGTCATGCCGACCCAACCTATATACACTATGCTATATACAATATAAATGAAGTGCGTTTCAGTGTTTTCATTGTGTTCCAGTGTTTCGTTATTTCTATGCACCCCATAAAGAAAAGGATTTGGGAACAACTTGTTTGTCAGGGACTCCAAAAATAACAATAAAAGAATAAAATGGAAACTATCAATATTAACCTTTACAAGATCAATTTTTCTTCTCGATTTGCTCGTTTCAGGATGGATTGTAGGTTTACAATTCTCCTGTGGCGTAGCTACCCCCATCTCTTCCACTGACAACTTTGCCTCCAAATCTCGTCGCCGTTTACGCGACGGTACGCTTTGCCCAACAGCTGTTTGAATGGGCCTGACAGGTGTCTGGTTTCCCGAGGAGGGTATAGGACCGTCGTGATCGTCCCAAGACGACGTGGTTTCGTCTATAATTACCTCTTGTTCCTGTTCATTCTCAAGACCACTTGACTCTTTCGCAATGCGTTCAAAAACGTTATCGATAGTCATTTGACCCTTCTGATTGAGTTTTGTACATTTCTTTTTTCCTGTTGATCTTAATGTTTTCATTATCTGATTTGTTTTGGATGTAACTGCCTTAGTAGGACGTATCTGTACCGAGTGGTCATTCTCCGGTTTAGTTGGTTCCGTTTTAGGGATAGTTCCAGCCACTGTACCTTTCCGATTTCCATGTTTGTTAGTTAAATCGAGGTATGAGATGTTTGTTTCACTAGGGATTAGCTGGGCTTTCCTCCTTTTGGATGGTTGTGCATCTGCATTACGTTTTTTAAAAGCAAAGAAATCGGTAACTCTTCCCTGTGCTTCCATTGTTGTTTTCTCATTTCCCGCTACAGATCACATGACTGGTGTGGTTGAGCCTGGTTCCCTGACCTCATGGAGCTTCGTTACTCTCCATTTTGAAGAGTACTGAAGAGCGGTGATGTCAGAGAACCAGACTATGTGCCAATTATATTGCACTTATTTAAACCAATTACCAACTTAGCTTTCCATCGGTGCGAAGTAAGTCCAAATAGTTTGTTTATTTCCGGTGTCTAGGATGGCCGAAACTGAAGAAGCTGGTCCTATCCCTATAAAGGCGTCGGTTCCAACAGAAGTAGGTGAAAGTATTTTAACTATTTGATAGAATAGTATTATTGTTCTTGTGTAGGAAAAGTTTTGTACGTTTACATGTATCATGTCGATTAAAGAATGTGTAAAGGGTGGTAACATAAATTCGAAAAGTAACATAATTTCAGCGACAGTTTTGTTTTGATAAGGCCCTGTCTGGTGTCAAGCCTTGGAACTTTTTCATAAAAGCATATGTCACTTAATGGTCTTGATTAAAGTCTATAACAATGTGACTATGTGGGCGCATTTGCTGAAATAAAATGGAATTAATTTTTATCCACTAGGTTGTTCACTATCGTGTCCAACATGGACAATATGCTGGGCCTTTTTTTATCCTGGATTCAAGTGATTCCCACTGGAGATAATTCAACATTACACTGACGCTGATAGAATTACAGTATTTGTTTGTGGTGAATCTAGCAGTTCTCTTCTGAACCATCTCTATCTTATTTATTAGGTCTTTATTATGTGGGTTCCAAATGCTGGGTAGTACTCATGGCTATGTCACACAGCGAGAAATATGCTGTACTTTTTACTTCCTCGTTGTTGATTTGGTGGTTGCAGTGTAAGAAACCAAGGTTACTGTTCCCTTTTTCACTCTCTTGTCTATGTGCCTTTTCTAAGAGAGGTCTCTGGAGTATTCTACACCAAGATATTTTGTTGCCTGCACAGTAGCTAGCTTGTGCCTTTTAAGAGTATATTTGGACAAGATTGGTGATTTCCATCATGAAGAACACAATAGCAATTAAACAAGGCTATAAAGATATTCAAAATACTTAATGTTTCTGCCAAAATAATTTTTTAGTCAGTCTTACTTTTTTATCTCGCCTCCACCAAACGATGGCCAATTTTTAATCAAAGTGTCAAAAGCTATCATGGACAATGTTACAAGTCTATGCTCTTAAAATAAGTGACAGAAAAGAGTGAAAAGTAACAAGCTTTATTAAATTCAACAAATAATTTTTTCCATAGAATACAAAGTAAAAATATAATAAAAAGGAACTTATGGTATTACAAATTAAATCCCAAATAATCCTAGAATTACAGACACAAGTCCTAATAATTTAAAGTCCTAAATTTAGTAGAAGTCCAGATTAACTCCCTAGAATTACAGACACAAGTCCTAATAATTTAAAGTCCTAAATTTAGTAGAAGTCCAGATTAACTCCAAAGCTGATGGTGTTGATGCGTGTAGTAGCTCATAAAGTGTTGATGTGCCTGTAGTCTTTTGTTGAATCACAGTAATATAATTCCAGGTTTGAATTCACCATAAATTACAGTGAATGTCTCTATCCAAAAATCTTATCAGAGAATTTTTGTATTTCCAGAGAAAATAATCACTTGAATTCAATAATTTGAAGACATAAATTTCAGCTCAACTGGACACTACATATAATACAACTTAAATGTGCTAGATCTTAAAGCAAGACTGAAAAATCCTCACAGTTACAAGATTATATAGTTCTCTACTTTACCTCAGGTCACAATTAGCAGTTTCTAAAAAAAACTATTACCTAATGGAAAATGACCTTCATGAATGATCCTGATGTTTACAAAATAAAAATATTAGTTATTATTAGAAACCAGAACTTGGACTATCTCAAATACACTAAGGAATTTCCGAATCTATATCTTGATCCAAATAAACATATTTACTTCTATTAATAATAATTCTGATTTTAAACCCATACACATAGAGAAGAATTTAGCTATGTATTAGTTGTTTACAGAAAAAAGTAAATTCAGGTCAAGCAGAAATGAACTAAATTTTGGACAAGATCGCATCCAACATACAATGTTATATTACAATAGCATGTAATGAAATAAAAAAAAATTTTTAAAAAAAACAAACAAACAATGCAAATTAAATATAAATAACAACAACATTTGATTCCTTTATTACTTAAAATACCTCAAGAAGCAACCTGCATTTGGCAGAAATTCTCCAGATTACAACAGTAAAGTAATGAATTAACAGCTTTTTGTGTATATATATACTAGCCTAAATCCCATTACTTGGCCATGCTTCAGTGCTCCAGTTGCAATAACTTCTGGAACAGTTTAACTGCCTGCTAGACTGGTTCTGGCTGGTTTTTGTAATGCACATTATTATCCGAAACAGTATCAATATTTTGTCTTACCTCCAACAGAACCACATGTTTATAAAAGCCATGTGAGCAATAATTATTTGTAATCCAGGGAATCTGTTCCCCATTCATAGGTCACATAGTTCACTTTGTATGCAAAGTCATCAGTTATCGGAAGTATCATAAGTAGGCAATCTTCGTAAGGGTAAGGGGCATACATGAGGATAAATATTAATAATTTACTAGTCTTTCAACATTTTAAAAATACATTTCAGCATTTCATTGTCTAAGGTAAATTTAGATTATTTTTTTTGAACCCTGATGGGCACCTCATTTAGAAAGAAGTTGAAAAAATGATGTATTGATAAATACAACAAATTTTTAGGCTATCATAGGATGCTATTTAAGATGGACTTTCCATTAATGAACATGAAAGATAATAAGAGTAATAATAATAATAATAATAATAATAATAATAATATGAGTGGTTCAATGAATAGCAATATCTTTCATGAAGCATATGAACAATGAAAATGTATTACCTGGTACATAAAAACCAAAATTGATTTTGAACAAAAAGATCATGTAAAATATAACTTTTAATGAATACAGACAATATTAAAAAAGCATGGAGAAATGAACACATATGGATAGGGCCATCTTGAATTTTTCCAAAGCTTTTGACAAGATCTCTCATATTACGTCAATTAGGCTGTCATAATTTGGAAGCAAAGGAGTTACTGTGAAATTGATTGAATCTTCCTCTGGTTAGAGACAATAAGTTGTCCTGGATGACACTGCATTAGCAACAACTCCAGTCTCATCAGAAGCCTCTCAGGGAACTGTATTTGGCCCAACACTATTCCTCATATAAATAATATTGCTGCAATCGACATTTCATCTCTTTGCAGATGACTTTGTCCTTTACAGACCAGTTACCATCGGCATTGATCACATTATATTCCGCAAGACCTAAGTGCCCTTGTCAAGTGAAGCATCACCTGGTAAATGAAGTGTGACATAATGCATGTCACTACCAAACCCAACAAAAGTCTCTTTAACAACTCAGTGGAAAGACAGAATTTTGAAATTGATAATCACCATCCAGTGTCCAATGTAGAGCTTAATAACAACATGAAGTAAAACTGGTACATCAACTATATAACTTACAAAAGGATAAAGTGTCTTAGGCTTGAAACTTGAAATACAATCCACAAAAAGTTAAGTGGAATCTACAGCTGAGCATGCAAATCATAGAGATGTAGTAAATTAAGAGAAATGCAGCACGTTTCATACTCAATAAACCATTCAGCTACCAGAAACACAGAAAGTGTCAGTGTCATGATGAATCTACTATGGAACAACGAAGAATAGCTGCAGATGTTATACTTCTATACAAGATTATGAACATCTTGGTCACCATCTAAGTAATATACAATCCTTCACCAGTATTACTTAGGTCAGTGAGACACAGCCACTCCATGAAAGTCAACACTCATCAGTGTAATATCAATGTACCCCTTCTTTCCAGAGAGCAATACTCAGGAATCAGCTACCTAAAGAAGCAGTGTCAGCCCCAAGTCTGATGCTTTCAGATCAGAAATCCAGCACCACACCTTTCTTTAATCTATGGGAATATTTGCAGTGTATATACATGTTTAACTCTTCACTGCACCCAGGAACACTTGCACACCACTCTGTGTATGGCATTCCTCGATATTGAATGTATTCTTAGCAGATTTTCTTGACTACATATGTTGAACTAAAGTGCATGCCTAGTGATAACATAAACATTTTCTCCAGGATGCATCACTGTGCAAATCCACTTCCATTGGATAAATCCCTTTATATATGAGTCAGTTCTACTAACATTCATTAACAAAGCTGAATCAAATCATGTAAGTACATGACTTCTAGATCAGCTGCAATAATCAAGCACTTACTACCAATAAGTGACTTTTTGGGACTTATTTGATGAGATGCTTTCATTTATTAGCTAACTATTAAAAGTGTTTTATTAACTGCATCAGAACTCAGTAAGTATTTTTCCAGTAAATCTTGGACTTTTAGATGTCTGTTTTTGATCCACAGTATTTTTAGACTGTATATTCTATGGACGCTCAGTAGGCAGCCTGAGTAATATGAGAAAGGGGTTTAAGACCAGTCCCCGACTTGGGTCAAAGCCTTCTATCTCTAAATAGCATTAAACCTCAGTTTTTAGAAACTCTGAATCTAGCTTTTGTACATTCTCCCTATTAGGTTAAAGAAAAATAAAAGTGGGGAAGAAAATCAGTTACATAAACAGAAATTAAATGAAGATTTCTCATATTCACACAAGTGAAAATGATAAAAATTTAAATAAAACTAAATATACAATTAATAATACACAATAAGATTTATTATAGTAAACTTTTGTATATTGGCCTTAAATGTAATGATTTTATGACCACTAATGGACTTCCTCTATTCTCACTGAGTACCGAGTTTTCTTATGAACCCACATTCCTGGAGGTTGATGGACTATGACTTCATTGTCAATGGCCTATAGAGAGCTTGTGCACTTGGCATGGCAGAGTTATAAGGATCAAACCAATCACAACTGTCATTGCATTTTATATTGGCTTGTGGAATGATGGTCCCTGTATAAACAAAAATCTGATGTCAAATATTTATATCAAAAAGCAAGGTATTGATTTTTCTTGCTATAAACTTTTCCAATGGCAGGCCATTGTTTGGTTGCAAATTTTGACAGAAAAATACACAGTTAATTAAAAATGTATTTAATCCCTATTTAAATGCAAGGAATTGTGCCACATGATGTCATAAAAAAAGTTTGTCTTTGATTAGCTATAACACTGGCAGATTAAAATGGAAACTTAGTATGCTTTCTTTAAGATCTAAGTATCTTTGTTGTCAGTCTCTAGCCCCACTCCACACGGGTGACATTGTCTTTTCTTCATTATACTTTTTATTCTTATCATGTGATCATCAGATTTTGCATCAAGGTTTTTGTAAAGAATACTTTGTTATACATTGCTTTTTTCACTGAAATGTTGCTCTTGATTCCAGAATGATGTTTCACCATCAGCTCCAGAAGATGATGTTCCTGGTGGGGTGGATCCTGATGTTCCAAATCTCCCTGCAGCACCTCCCAAACCAAAGCCACGAAAAGGTAAACTGTCTTTCTGGTCTTCAGATCATATCTACCTCAATGGACCATTAAAACTTGACTCAGTGCACTGGGAAAACCTACCTCTGCATTATATAGGCAGTTTAACTCAAACCAAGGTGGTGCTTTCAGTCTTACATGGTGTCATTTCTTGGATCATGTTCCAGTTGTTTTTTTCCATTCTGGAAAACATTCATATAAATCAGGTCCTTATCAGAACTATTTTTTCTAATGGGAAAAGGAAAAAAATTCAAATCCAAAAACTCAGACATTTCTGCATTATGTTACAATACTGATTAATCACATTTTTGAACCCCACCCCCCAACCTGAGTTTCTCTACTAATATGATCAATTTGCATACTATATATGTATTTATTTTCCAAATTTCATACCTGATGTGTGGGTTCATCTCTTTAAAAATTCTGAGGATACAGAACAAGAATTTAGATAAAATTATATATGGTCTTCAGCTGTACAGTTACTTATGTAGTTATGCAGGCAGAGTTCCATACCATAGTTCTGTTATATACAGCTCATATATTACTCCAGTTGCCTCAGTACTAAATAACCTATTTGTGTTTCTGTGCCATAAAGTACCAAAAGAAACCAGATATTAAATTATCTTTTCCTCCTTTCTGCATTACTTTTACTTGTTACTTTTGCTTTGCTTTTACTGTACCAATGATAAGTATAGAACCACTTCGGTGGCCTAGTGGTAGAGCGTCTGCCTCGGATATGGGAGGTCGCAAATTCAAACCCCGGCCGAGTCATACCAAAGACTTTCAAAAATAGTACTAACAGCTGCCTCGCTTGGCGCTCAGCATTAAGAGGTTAGTGTTAGGACTGGTTTTCCTGGTGTCAGGATAATGTGACTGGGTGGGACATCATGCTACATGTCTGCGGCATGATGCCCCAGTGCTAAACATCACTATAAACTGTCACACTGCAGACATCGTAGCGATATGACTGAAAAATTGTTAAAGCTACATTAAAAATCAAATTCACACACACACACACACACACACACACACACACACACACACACACACACACACACACACACACACACACACACACACACACACACACACACAAGTATAGAAATTAAAAGACAAATTTGAAAGAAAAATAAATGTACCTCGTGATTTTTTTTCAGCACCTGAAATTCCAATATTTGAGAGACGTAACTGGTTGATTCATCTTCACTATGTGAGAAAGGAGTTTGAAGCCTGTAAAGCCCTAATAAGGGAGCAGTTAGGGGAGAGTGGTGGCATGTGTGAATATGCTGTATATGTGCAAGGTAACAATGTTACAAGTACCTTAGTTGGTAATGTTACAAGTATCTTAGTTGGCAATGTTACAAGTATCTTAGCTGGCAAAGTTACAAATATCCAAACTAACAATATTAACAAATATCCAAACTAACAGTGTTAATAAGTATCCAAGGTAACACTGTTACAAGTAACCTAGTTGCCAAAGTTACAATATGCAAGTTATCAAATTTATAAGTATCCAAAGTACAGTTTATAACAAAATTCAAGTGTCAGTAACACTGTTAATTCAAACAAATACAGACAAAGGTTAAAAAAAATGTAAGGATACTGATATACCTTCCACCATCTTGTGCATTAATCTGTCCAAAACTTTATTTCCACTTGATTGCCTGTCCATTAATCTGTCCAAAACTTTATCTCCACTTGACTGCCTGTCCATTAATTGGTCCAAAACTTTATCTCCACTTGACTACCTTTTCATTGATCTGTCCAAAACTTTATCTCCACTTGACTGCCTGTCCATTGATCTGTCCAAAACTTTATTTCCACTTGATTGCCTGTCCATTAATCTGTCCAAAACTTTATCTCCACTTGACTGCCTGTCCATTAATTGGTCCAAAACTTTATCTCCACTTGACTACCTTTTCATTGATCTGTCCAAAACTTTATCTCCACTTGACTGCCTGTCCATTAATCTGTCCAAAACTTTATCTCCACTTAACTGCTGGGTAGAAATTCACTAAAGCTAGTACTTTGCTTTTACATGTGGTTAATATTTATGAGAAGTTGGGTATTATTTAAGGCTTAGTTCTGTGGAGTCTCTGGCAACAGAAACAAAAGGTAGATGTATTTCAAATTTAGATTGCAGCAACATTTTAGAATAATTTTCAACAAACTATAATAGCAGGAAGACACAATTTGGATGATGAATAGACCATGTGTACCACAGATTTGAAGGTAAATAGAGAATTACAGACAAAGCATGGTCTTGTGTGTGTCATAGTTGGGAAGGTAAGTAAAGAATTACAGACAGACCTTGGTCACGTGTATGTCATAGTTGGGAAGGTAAGAAGAGGATTACAGACAGACCATGGTTGTGTGTGTCATAGGTGGGAAGATAAATAGAGAATTACAGACAGACCATGATCATGTGTGTGTGTCATAGTTGGGAAGTTAAGTAGAGGGTTACAAACATACCATTGTGTGTGTGTGTGTGTGTGTGTGTGTGTGTGTGTGTGTGTGTGTGTGTGTGTGTGTGTGTGTGTGTGTGTGTGTGTGTGTTAGTTGGGAAGGTAAGTAGAGGATTACAGACAGACCATACTCACTGTGCGCAGAATTGGGTCATATTGACCTACTTTTCACTTCAGTGATTTTGGTAATTTTTTGCAGTTAACTCAATTTCTCTGACACTGTTGTACGTGAAGTCATGAAACTTGATGGTGACATTCATCTTGGAGAGTACTACTTACATAGCAGACAAAAATAGGTCACAGTAACTTACTTTTCCTGCTCTGGCAATTATGTTAAGGTTTTGCTTTTAGCTTAGCTATTCTGAAACAGTTTAGGCAGTCATGAAATTTGATGGGTGTATTCATCTTAGAGATTACTACTCATCAGCTGCAAAATTAGGTCACAATGACCTGCTTTTTTTATTTTCTAGTGATTATGTCAAAATGATGCAATTAGCCCTGGTCTTTTGCCATTTGTATATGCAGTCATAAAACTTAATTAATTTATTAATCATGGAGGGTACTTCTTACCACAGGCATTGTAGACCATGCTTACCTACTCTCATGTTCTAGTAATTATGTTAAGTTTTTTAATTTAGCTCACATTTTCCGACTATTTTATGTACAATTAAGAAACCTGATTGGTAAATTTTCTTAGAGGGTACTACTCACCATGGAAAAAGTAGGTCACAATGACCTGATAGGTGTATTTTTATTATGACTATTATTCACCTCACTGACCTACTTCTGAGGTTTGAAGGACTGACTTTTTTGTTCTAGTGACATTTTATGCCACAGTGGTGCAGTTAGGACAGCATTCTTTAGAATTCTTGTTTCACCTATTTTTACATAGTTCAATGTATATTTTCAGCTCAGATCCTGAGACAGGAGGGCAAGATTCAGGAATCTCTGGAGCTGTTTCAGACCTGTGCCCTCCTAAACCCTAACAGCCCTGATAATCTGAAACAGGTGGCCAGGTCCCTGTAGGTAGCCACATCAAACTTGACCTAAATTATTATTTTCTTTTATTCTTCATTATCCACATGCACTAGTGGAGGATATTGCTATACCCTCCATTTCTCTGCCTATCAATCTGTCCATTTGTCTGCACATCCCTTACCACATCTCTGCTGAAACCACTGTTTAGATATTCATGAAATGTCAAAGATGTGTATCCCCTTGGGTTTAGAAATTTGTTAAACATCATAACTATATATCCCCATGGGTTTAGAAATTCCTGAAACATCATAGCTATGTATCCCCATGGGTTTAGAAATTCCTAAAAAAATCATAGCTATATATCCAAACGGGTTTAGAAATTCCTGAAACATCATAGCTATGTATCCCCATGGATTAAAAATTCCTGAAATATCATAGCTATGTATCGCCTTGGGTTTAGAAATTCCTGAAACATCATAGCAGTAACGCACATGGAGTAAAACTGGACTTCCAACTCAGTTGGTTGACTCTGGGCATTCTAGATACTGTGAACACCCGTAGTTATTTCAAATCTGTTGGTCAACAGGCACATTACAAAACATGGAGAAATAAAGTAACCAAAATGATCAATCAGGCAAGGAAGAATTGCTATCAGTTGGCCTTAAAAAAATAATTGCAATACGAATTCTATTTGGAAAGTTTTTACAAACTAGGTGCAGGTAAGTGTGCCACAAGGTCATCCAGAATCCAACAACTTTGACAGGAAGGTCAGATTATTGGCTGTTGAAATAGCAAATACATTCAGTGAGTGTTTTTGTCAGCATAGCCTCCAGCATTAAGGAACTCATTGTCAGCTCTAATCACAATGAACTAAGAAATTTCTGTTCAGAAAAAAATTCCACCTGACATAAAATTTGTTACCTCAGCAATACCAAATGAAAAGGTATTGAAAGTTTTTGCAAACTATTGCAACAAGGAAATCAACTGGTCTAAATAATTTTGGACCACAGGGCTGCTGCAGATGTAATAGATAAAGAACTCCTTAAGAAAAGTTTTCACTATGCAGGATCACAATTTAAAACACAATAACAAGGGAAGTTAGAAAAATTACAAATATGAATGCATTTAATTATAATTAAATTCAGTGGATGAAAAGTGGAACCTGTTCAATTTGACAAATACATTACAACTTAAAGTATAAATTCACTTAACTTCCACTTTGTTGTCTCGTTACTTTTGTACTGCATGTTTATTCAACTATTCTGTTTATTATGTCCATATATAAATGTAGCTCATTATCATTGCTGTGTGTGTGTGTGCTTGCATGCATGTGTGCATGCGTGACAGAGAGAGAGAGAGAGAGAGAGAGAGAGAGAGAGAGAGAAACCAGGGAGTATTTTGAAATTCTTATTGAGAGCTCTGCCAACTTCATCCAGTTTGGGGAAGTTTAACTGTATTTTGTTTCTTATCCAGAGTTCTGCCACTATGTCCAATTTGGGGAAGTTTAACTGTATTTTAGTTCTTATGCAAAGATCTGCCAGCATCATCCAGTTTGGGGAAGTTTAACTGTATTTTGGTTCGTATATAGAGATCTCCTAACATTGTCCAGTTTGGTGAAGTTTAACTGTATTTTGGTTCTTTTCTAGAGATCTGCCAACATCATCTGGTTTGGGGAAGTTTAACTGTATTTTGGCTCTTATCTATGGAATGCTAACATTGTCCAGTTTGGGGATGTTTAACTGTATTTTGGTTCTTTTCTAGAGATTTTGCTAACATTGACCAGTTTGGTAAAGTTTAACTGTAGTTTGGTTCTTATATAGAGATCTGCTAACATTGTCCAGTTAGGGGAAGTTTAACTGTATTTTAGTTCTTATGCGAAGATCTGCCAACATCATCTGGTTTACTGAAGTTTATCAGTATTTTGGTTCTTATATAGAGATCTGCTAACATTGTCCAGTTTGATGAAGTTTAATTGTATTTTGGTTCTTATCTAGAGATCTGCCAACATCATCTTGTTTGGGGAAGTTTAACTGTATTTTGGTTCTTATCTATGGATCTGCTAACATTGTCCAGTTGGGGATGTTTGACTGTAGTTTGGTTCTTATATAGAGATCTGCTAACGTTATCCAGTTAGGGGAAGTTTAACTGTATTTTGGTTCTTGTCTGGAGCTCTGCCACTTTGTCCAGGTTGGGGAAGTTTAACTGTTTTTTGGGTCTTACCTTGAAATCTGCTAACATTGTCCATTTTGGGGAAGTTTAACTGTATTTTGGTACTTATCTATAGGCATTCTAACAATGTCCAGTTTAGGGAAGTTTAACTGTATTTTGACTCCATTTTAATCAGTGTTGAAAGCTGACCACATCTGAGGTATGCCCAGTGGGAGAAAAGGGGATGTGATGAAAATTTTGTAAATTTATCCCTCTTGTGCAGGATGAGATAAAGTAATTTCTGCAAAACCTCGCTCTTTTGAGCAGATGAGTTACATATGTTTATAGTTTGCATCAAACCACATGTGACCATAAATTAGTCTATTTGAATGTTTTGATAGTAAGAATTTGTGTTTATGTATACATTCTTATAGGTATTTTCTTTCAGTGATAATTTGATATACATATGCTGAACAGTGTTCATGATCAAATGAGTTTTGGAACAACAAAGAAGTTATTTTTTAAAGAACCTTGGGTCTCATAACAAAAATTATAGTTGTCAAAATTGCAAGACTGTATAGTGAAATGAATTTTAAATAAATTAAGTTTCCTTTAACATTTACTTTTTGCATAATATGATGCCACAATCATTTACTCTTTGGCTAATATGATGCAATGTAATTTACTCTTTGCCTAATATGATGCCATGATCATTTACTCATTGCCTAATATGATGCCATGATAATTTACTCTTGCCTAATATGATGTCATGATCATTTACTCTTTGCCTATTAATGTGATGCCATGATCATTTACTCTTTGCCTAATATGATGCCATGATCATTTACTCTGTGCCTAATATGATGCCATGATCATTTACTCTTTGCCTAAAATGATGCCATGATCATTTACTCTTGCCTAATATGATGCCATGATCATTTACTCTTTGCCTATTAATATGATGCCATGATCATTTACTCTTTGCCTATTAATATGATGACATGATCATTTACTCTTTGCCTAAAATGATGCCATGATCATTTACTCTTTGCCTATTAATATGATGACATGATCATTTACTCTTTGCCTAAAATGATGTCATGATCATTTACTCTTTGCCTATTAATATGCCATGATCATTTACTCTTTGGCTATTAATATGATGCTATGATCATTTACTCTTTGCCTGTTAATATGCCATGATCATTTACTCTTTGCCTAATATGATGCAATGATCATTTGCTCTTGCCTAATATGATGCTATGATCATTTACTCTTTGCCTGCCATGATCATTTACTCTTTGTCTAATATGATGCCATGATCATTTACTCTTTGCCTAATATGATGCAATGATCATGTGCTCTTTGCCTAATATGATGCCACAATCATTTACTCTTTGCCTATTAATATGATGCCATGATCATTTACTCTTTCTTAACATGATGCCATGATCATCTACTTTTGGCCTAATATGATGCCATGATCATTTGCTCTTGCCTAATATGATGCCATGGTCATTTACTCTTTGCCTATTAATATGATGCTATGATCATTTACTCTTTGACTATTAATATGATGCCATGATCATATACTCTTTGCCTAATATGATGCCATGATCATATACTCTTTGCCTAATATGATGCCATGATCATATACTCTTTGCCTAATATGATGCCATGATGTCATTTATGACATTAAGACTCATGAGCTGTAATTACAGATGTATCATATTATATTGCAGGAAGCTTTTGCACACATAAAATTTGGTAAATTTCTTCAAAAATGGGAATACAGTTTTAGGCATGTATGTATTTACTCATTGCAGATATAGAGAGAATACAATAATAAAGCTTGTACATTTTGACAGGATTTGTTTTTGTTATCTCACCCTGTGACTGCTAAATTGCTGAAACTTCTTTATGGCAAAAAGTTCCTGTTATACAGTATTTTAAAATATGAAATGGGTCATTGACCTAACTAATACATTGGTCATTTGTTAAAATTGTTTCTATTAAGTTTTATTCTTAAATTATGGCTCTATAAACAGCCTACTGTGAAGTCTCCAGTTTGAGTTAATGTCTGTGGTTGAGTATCACCATTTAATTACTGCAGCATGTATGTTTTATGATTGATATTGAATAATTTTCCAAGTTTCTATGTTTCTTCTTAATTTGAGAATTAAGTTAATTAAGTTAATGTTTTTTATGACTGTTTTTCACTGCTTAGATGCTCTTTCCAGATTCTTGCTAGCAAGACACAAGGCAGCCATTGATGTTTACAATGAAGCTGCCAGACTTAATGCTCATGACTGGGTATGTATGTTCTAAGTAGCTTAGAATCAGCACTAAACTTCAAATATATCATACTGCAGATAAATTTCAAATCAAGTATCCATGAAGCCATCTACAAGATCTTTAACTTTTTGCCTAAGGAATTATTTCAATACTTCAGGTCAAGGAATAAATTAAGCACAACTTCTCATTACCAGCTACCTCTGTAGGGGATGAACAATCTCCGAGAATCCATTTGCCTATTAAGGCAAGTGCTTCAAAGTTTTATTGGCCCGAATAAATTCATTCAACCAATTTAGATCTAAATTTGCTCATGTGACAGTTTGTTTTCCAGAACTTATTTCAGACCCTTCTAACACCAGTTGCAAGTAATTACAAACTGAGACCAGTCAGCTCTCCCACTAGCAAGTGGTTTTAGTAATGAAGAGTGAGAGTCAAGTGCATTTGATGAAAATGAATAGAAAAGAACTTCCTGTAGAAAATATTGACTTTCAGTGAATAGAAAAGACTTACAGTAGAAAGCATGGGCTTTCAGCAAATAAAATTGGCAATATTCATGACAGAACATCACTTTTATCAAAGAGACACACTGGTTAGTGTGTGGATGCTGTACAGATTTGAACATCATGAAAATTTGACAACATAAAATATCCCAGATATAGTATACAATCATCCAGCAGCAACAGTGAGATATTATAACATTTCTGGATCAGCCATTCAGAGAATGAGAGCTAATGTAGTAAACAACGGCATGGGTGTCAACATCTTGTCTTCATTCAACTGAGGTTAAAGTTTTAGGGCAAGTTGTTGTTTATGTCTATATTTCTTTCACTTTTCCTCCTGGTTGTATGGGTTTTGCTAGAAATATTGTTTATTTTCATTTTATAAATGTTCTTCCCAATGCTATATTATATTTTTAATTGAGTTCAGTTTTTAGAGTCATAAAATATACACAGTGGGACTTAGTTTCTGGTTAAAGTTTTAGGGCAAATTTTTATTAATACCTTTATGATGATTATTTTCATTACATTGTAAAGTCATGATGTTTCTATTTTTTACTGTAATTGGACTTAATGGTGTTTACAGGGAATCTGTTGAAGATTTGCAGAGGGGTTAAGGTCAGGTGGAGGTCTTTAACTAAGACTTGGTTATAAGTTTCAAGCAAATTTTGACTTAATTGTATGTTATGGGAATTTTTTTATCTATAGTCATGGAACTTGATACACAAAAGCATTTGAGAATTATTACACAGTCATTTTAAAAGAACATGACCTATATACCAGGCTTGTATGATTTTTTTTGTACTTTATATCATTGTAAGATTTGGTTATATATTTATTAAAATCTACAGTTATGATGTTTATTCTGTGTAGGTCTGTTTCTTATAAATAGTACCAATGTTGATAGGGAATCTTGTGATACTTAACCTTGGTGGTATGGTCTGGATAAGGTCAAAACCTAGGACAGAGTTCGTTTTTGGGCAAACTTCTATTTAACACTACTGTATCCTGGGGTTGGTAAACTGCATACATGGAAGCATGTGGAATAATTATAGGCTACAATACTATAATTAGGTCACTTAACCTAATGTTTTAGCTTTTAATGGTTTTGTCTATTTTTTAAAATATATCTAATTTTCTATGATTTCTTTTCCAACATTAAAACCAGATATATTTTATCATATTTTACAAAAAAAACATGATATGTTGACAAATGGTAAATAGAAATGTGGAAAATATTTCATCAGAAATTTTTTACATTTTATTTTTAAATGTATACTAAAGAAGATTATTGGTGAAATAATTTTCATATATTTATCATTCCTTTATTTCACATGTAAAAAATATATCCTTGTATTTTCACATGTGAAAAATGAAAGATTTCCTGTCATATCATGCAGTTTCATGATTGTTTGTGCCTACAAAAGTTATTGCAACAAGAATAATGAGTATTTTTTAGCTGGGGCAATAAAAAGAAACAGCATTATCTTTTGAGCATGAAATTTATTTTTGCCAAAGATATTTTACTAGCTACAGTTTGCTTCTCTATAAAGTTATGTCTCCTATGCTGCCTTGTCAACAATGTTGAAAACCTAGTGTGCAGAGTCACTCAGTCAGACCTGCTTTGTGGACAGATAGGGTAAAATAGTTCATGAAATGTCAAAAATATAATTTATCGCTTCAAGATAGGTAATCTGATACCTACTGCTCTCTTAAATCACTGTCTTTATGGTCAGCCTATGAACTTGATTGAAATTGCAAATTGGTGTGGGTAAGTACTGATGAATGAGTTTAATCTTTTAAGCTTTTATTTTGGAGTAGTTCTGGTATATAATATGGATAACATTTGATTTTCCTGCATAAATACTTGATATATTTTATCATATGGTACAAAAACAACAATGTATTGTAAATTGTGTTTTTGCCACTCATTAGGTCATCATGGTGTTGTGTACCACATGATAAAATATATCCTGTATTAAGGTAGAAATAAATATACATATATGGGCACAGACAAACTAATTGAGCTCCCATAGACTGTTACTCACTGAGTAATACAGTATACCACTCACTGAATAATACAGTATACTACACACTGAATAATAGAGTATACCACTCACTAAATAATAAAGTATACATCTCACTGAATAATACAGTATATGACTCACTGAATGATACGTTTACAACTCACTAAATACACTGAATAATACAGTATACCACTCACTGAATAATAAAGTATACATCTCACTGAATAATACAGTATATGACTCACTGAATGATACATTTACAACTCACTAAATACACTGAATAATACAGTATACCACTCACTAAATAATAAAGTATACATCTCACTGAATAATACAGTATACGACTCACTGAATGATACGTTTGCAACTCACTAAATACACTGAAAATACAGTATACCACTCACTGAATAATAAAGTATACATCTCACTGAATAATACAGTATATGACTCACTGAATGATACATTTACAACTCACTAAATACACTGAATAATACAGTATACCACTCACTGAATAATAAAGTATACATCTCACTGAATAATACAGTATACCACTCACTGAATAATAAAGTATACATCTCACTGAATAATACAGTATATGACTCACTGAATGATACATTTACAACTCACTAAATACACTGAATAATACAGTATACAACTCACTGAAATAATACAGTATACATCTCACTGAATAATACAGTATTCTACTCACAGACTAATAATGTATACAACTCACTGAATAATACAGTATATGACTCACTGAATACTGAATAATACAGTATACCACTCATTGAATAATAAAGTATACATCTCACTGAATAATACAGTATACAAATCACTGAATGATACAGTATACAACTCAATAATACAGTATTCTACTCACTGAATAATACAGTATTCTACTCACTGAGTAATACCATATACTAGTCACTGAATAGTACAGTAGTCAACTTGTTTCATAAATTTCATTTGAAGGAACATTTGTATAAGATGCTCTCTCTCTCTCTCTCTCTCTGTTTCAGCACAGTGTCAGTGTTATAATTGTGCTGTCATAAAAGCAACACATAATTTCATTGAGTATATTGTGGAAGAATTTTGCAGAGTTGTGTATTGAATATGCAGCCATCATAGGGTTGGTTGGTGAGGATGGAGTAGCCACTAGAGTGTGACTCTCTGTTAAACATGGTCAGAGTCACTTCAAATAGTTGAAAAGTGCTGTCCTGTGGCAGCTATTTTTTATATTCTAGTCCTCTGGCAGCTCATTTTTGTATTCTAAAGCAATTTTCTCTGGCAGCCCATTTTTTTGTTTTCTAAAGCAATGTCCTCTGGCAGCTCTTTTTTATTTTCTAAAGCAATGTCCTCTGACAGCTATTTTTCATTCTGTAAAGCAATGTCATCTGGCAGCTCTTTTTTATATTCTAAAGTTATGTCCTCTGGCAGCTTATTTTTGTATTCGAAAGTGCTGTCCTCTGGCAGCTCATTTTTGTATTCTAATGCAGTGTACTCTGGCAGCTAATTTTTGTATTCTAAAGTAGTGTCCTCAGGCAGCTCATTTTTGTATTCTAAAGTGCTGTCCTCTGGCAGCTCATTTTTGTATTCTAAAGCTCTGTCCTCTGGCAGCTTATTTTTGTATTCTAAAGCTCTGTCCTCTGGCAGTTCATTTTTGTATTGTAAAGCAGTATCCTCTGGCAGCTCTTTTTTGTATTCTAAAGCACTGTCCTCTGGCAGCTCATTTTTGTATTTTAAAGCACTGTCCTCTGGCAGCTCATTTTTGTATTCTAAAGCAGTATCCTCTGGCAGCTCTTTTTTGTTTTCTAAAGCAGTGTCCTCTGACAGCTCATTTTTGTATTGTAAAGTGCTGTCCGCTGGCAGCTCATATTTGTATTTTGTAAAGCAATGTTCTCTGGCAGGTCATTTTTGTATTCTAAAGCAATGTCCTCTGGCAGCTCATTTTTGTATTCTAAAGTGTTGTCTTTTGGCAGGTCATTTTTGTATTGTAAAGCAATGTTCTCTGGCAGGTCATTTTTGTATTCTAAAGCAATGTCCTCTGGCAGGTCATTTTTGTATTCTGTAGTAGTGTCCTGTGGCAGCTCATTTTTGTATTCTAAAGTGCTGTCGTCTGGCAGCTCATTTTTGTATTCTAAAGTGCTGTCTTCTGGCAGCTCATTTTTGTATTGTAAAGCAATGTTCTCTGGCAGGTCATTTTTGTATTCTAAAGCAATGTCCACTGGCAGCTCATTTTTGTATTATAAAGTGCTGTCTTCTGGCAGCTCATTTTTGTATTGTAAAGCAATGTTCTCTGGCAGGTCATTTTTGTATTCTAAAGCAATGTCCACAGGCAGCTCATTTTTGTATTATAAAGTGCTGTCTTCTGGCAGCTCATTTTTGTATTGTAAAGCAATGTTCTCTGGCAGGTCATTTTTGTATTCTAAAGCAATGTCC
>JAECUM010002544.1:0-33288 GCA_016617855.1 Megalonaias nervosa
GTTTACGATGCGGTGTTGGTGTACGAGGAAAAACTCAGTTGTGCGTACAGTGTGGTGGTAAAAGATACAGAGAGTTGAAACGATATTATGATAAGAAAACGTCAGATGAATCTCCCATAAAAACCCCCGAAGACTATCTCGCCAGGTTTCAAAATAATCATTTAGACAAATAATATTACTATATAAATGAAGCAAAATGAATTTGTGAAACATCCCATCATTAAAAATTATGAAGCGTCTCGTGATGGTGTAATCAGAAACTGCAAATTAAAAAAATCAGTCGGTTTTATTACTAATACTGGGTATATCATGTTTAGCGCTGGAAAAGACAAATATCACTCACATAGATTCGTATTTGAATGTTTTCATGGGGTCATCGAAGATGGACTTGTAATCGATCATATTAATTCAGACTCGAAAGATAATTCTTTAGAAAATTTACGAATTGTCACACAGAGTCAGAATTGTAAGATGGGAAATACTGGTTATCATGATAAGTCTCGGTTATATGAGATATTAGATTGTAAAAAAAACTAATTCCAGGTGCAACTCGCCTGGCACCCCTGAACCGCAAAAAGCGCCCGGGGTTCACTTAGGAGGTGTTTTTATTACCCCGCAATCCAACAATTACATATCCGACGTCATCAACCTGCTCATAAGGTACTTCCTTTTGCCTTTTTATTCTGATTAAAGAAATATTTTTTTAGTTTTTATTCGCATTAATTCAGAAATATATTTATATTTATTCAAAAATATATTTATTCAGAAGTATATTTTACATAAGCCGTGTGTGCTTATATTTATTAAATATTTATTCAAAAATATATTAATTCAGAAATATATATTTATATTAAATCAGAAATGTATTTTTATTTATTTATATTAATTCAGAAATATATCAGAAATATATTTTTATTAATTCATAAATATATATTTATATTATATTTTTATTAATTCAGAAATATAAATATATATTTATTCAGAAATATATCAATTCAGAATATATTTTTATATTTATAAATATTAATTCAGAAATTTATATTTGTATTAATTCAGAAATATATTAATTCAGAAATATATTAATTTATTCAGAAATATATATTTGTATTATTTCGGAAATATATTAATTTATTCAGAAATATATATTTGTATTTATTCAGAAATATATTTTTATATTTATAAATATTTATTCAGAAATATATATTTGTATTAATTCAGAAATATATATTTATATTAATTCAGAAATATATTAATTCAGAAATATATTTTTATATTTATAAATATTAATTATATTTTTATATTTATAAATATTTATTCAGAAATATATTAATTCAGAAATATATATTTATATTAATTCAGAAATATATTTTTATATTTATAAATATTAATTGAGAAATATATTAATTCAGAAATATATCAGAAAGAACTTTATTCAGAATATATTCATTCAGAATTATTTATATTTATTCAGAATATATTTATTAAGAATATATTCATTCAGAATTATTTATATTTATTCAAAATATATTTATTCAGAAATAACTTTATTCAAAAATATTTATATTTATTCAGGAATAACGTTATTCAGAAAATATATTCATTCAGAATTATTTATATTTATTCAGAATTATTTATTCAGAAATAACTTTCATTCAGAATTATTTATTCTGAAATATTTATTCATTCATTCTGAAACATTTCATATTAAATAAATAATTTTTAATATAAAATAAATGAATCATGAAAATATTAATGCTATTATTGCTGCTATTAAGCAATTACAACACAGCGGTATAAAAATATCTGATGAGCTTGATCCTGAAAAAATTATGAGTAATTTTGAATCATTACAATTTCGAAAGTCCGAAAATAGGTATACGCTGCCCTCCGATTATAGATTCATAAAGTTGATCCAGCAGGCGATGTTACAATCACTGGCAGCAATCACGGATACGCAGGTAAAATTATTTGTTCCCCTTTCACGTTCAATCGAAAAGGTTAGGTCAGAGTTATCTCACGAATACGAAACGAAAAGAATTGTACACGCTCGTATAAAACAGTTGAGAGATATTATGTCGATGATGGAGTCATAGAATGAAGTTGCGGAAGAGTTACTGGCTAAAGATAAGTCAGAGTGGGACTACTCATAATAGTGAAAGTGACTGTAGTGACGTTGACAACGAAACCAATAGTGTCATCTGTAACGTTGTGCCAGCTAAACAAGAGGGATAATTCATTTCTGATCCACGTCAAGGATAATAATCATGGGTAAAAAAATATTTTATGCTTGACTTATTTAAGGGATATTTTTTTTTGCTTGGTGTTTTCTACGAATGCACATACAGATTTATTCAGTGTCTCTGACCTAAGATCGAGCAAGTGGCCAGTCTGGTCATTAAGTTTGAAATGTATCCGCGATAGGAGTGGATTATGACATTTTAGATAAACAACGTTGATTGGTTCTGATACAATCAAATAGCTTGAGGGGTACTTGAGGTGTAATGAATACAGAATGTATCCTTGCTGGGCCTGATTGGATTTTTCAGCGTCAACTTGATAACTACCATCAATGACATCACACACTAGATTGACAGCGAACGTTGATGTGATATTAACGATTTCTGGCGAAATATGACGACCTTCGTTGTACGGATTATTATTGTATCAGAGAATACTTGATAGTGTGGGTATTTTTTTCCATGATTGTATAACTTTTTGAAAATTTTTACTAATCATATCATTGACTGATTTTTTTATTTCATTATTAACAAATCCTGGAAATATAAATGTTTGTAATTGTTCTTCTGTTATATTAAATTGTTTAATAACTTGCCGTGGTCCTAGAGTATTAAAATAAAATAACATTTCATTATTAGTGCTATTAGATATTCCGCGATTGTATTTAAGATTATTATTGTTTCGATGATTTGTTGTTTTATGTCATCGCTATAGTACGTGATAATACTTGAAAATAAATTTTTTAGATTATTGAGAAATTTTGTATGTTCAGACTTGATATCATCCGAGTAAGATTTTAAAAAATTTACATTAACAGGTAATCCTTCATTGAATCCAATATCAAGAAATACTGTTGCAGTGCCATGTTCTTCTTTTTTTTATATATTTTGCCGATTAAAACCAGGCCAGGTTTTTCATCGGTATACTGTCTTCGACGTTCTTGAAAACTAAAACGTTTTGAATAATCTACCTCCGTTAACAAAAATTCATCGCGACGAGGTTCAATGGGACCAGAATAAACCGGCGCGATTTCTGGCCATCCTAGTACTGATCTGACCGAACTTTGATATATATCAACGAAGTAATCCGGCGACAATATTTCAATGACCGATGACAGCGATGGCTCATGGACGGTAATGGCAATCTTTGATTGTTTTCCTGTTATGGATTTAATCCTGCGCTGAAATTCTTCATTGATCTGTTCTATTTGATAACTGCCCGTGGGTATACTGACTACTTGCCAATCTGGAGTTCCATCGGGTTTATTTTTATTTGCAAATACTAATGAATTATTCGGCGGAAGACCACCAAACGATTTCGACCCGATATTTGGCCAACTATAATAAACCCGTAATTGCGTTAATGCAATTTCTTTAGCTGGAATTGCAGTCGGAAAATTAATACTGAATTCAAGATTAGTTGAACTCGCCGATATCATTGTAGTTCTTACCGGAGCAGTATTAGTGACGATTTGCTATAATAATTCCAATGACGTTGTCATTGATGTCATTATTATACTATTATTATTCTAAGTTCCTGATTTCTCCAGCAGTGATTATATCACGGTCGTCAAATACTTCATTGTAGATTTTTACCATCGCGCTGAATTCTTCATCGGATATTCTACCATCGTTGAACGACGACGAGATCAGCGATGATAGTTTGGAATATGCTGTTGTTGCTGTAAGTAATTTTACCGTATACTCGTGTAATTTTGTGTTTGTGCATGTATCTATCTTCTTTGCAATAATATTAAAAATACCCGCGATAGTTGTGCGAATGAAACGATAATCGTTACAACGATCGGCACTGACGCTGTCAACGTTGACATTATTATGCCGGTTCCAGCAATGAGCGCAGAAACTGAATAAACAACTATGTCAACGACAACCACGCGTCTTCGATATTTTTTCACTTTTATTGTGTAATCGTCGATGATATTTTTAAGTTTAGTTTGCAACGCCGTTACTTGATTGTATCTATATCGCTGAACGTCAATCATTATACTATATTAAGCAATTAATTGAGGTGTTTCAGCTACAAATTCGAGACACCACCAGTAAGACGCTGTGGTTAATTTTTTATCAGATGATTCCAGCATAAACGTTTCTTCGGTATCTTTATTTAACACTACAGATACAGTCCCAGAAAAATTATCGGTTGAATGACGCCATAGATACGTGGTAAAAATCCTAAATTTTGCAGAACTAAACACGGACAGCCTGTACACACCAGTGACCTCCGCGGTATGTTTGATAGTGTTATTTTGTGGTGTCCATGTTGATGATCCTGATGATACTGTGTACACGATATTATTAATTTGTTTGTGTGGAATTTTAACGAGATTAGTTTTATTGACGATATTAGGAATTCCTCTGATAATATCATTGAGTTTCGTATTTATATCAGTGAAATTTATGTCAACGGTTGGTGGACTTCCACAAAATTCATTAATGGTTCTGTTTACGTTTCTGCGAAAATTCAGGAACAGTTGTACTTGATTAGTAAAATCAGTTTTGAGTGTGATCATTCCATCGTTGATTGTAGCTAACGAAGTTGTCACTGGAATTTCCTTATCATCGACATATTTCTTCGTTGCAGCGTCGAGATTATCTGTTGATTCTCCTACGTTGGTGATTTTATTATTGTTCATGTTGAGAGCGCCGTACATAATATCACCGAATATTGACAACATATCATTGATCGACACTGCAGTAATACCACTAAGAACAAGTTTGCCCTCTCTGTCATATACAGCAATAAGACCTTCTCGCGATAATCGATTACGAATAATAATATCGTTGATTGAAATATTACTCGTCTTCGATTTTACTTCACGGTTTTGAAATATAACGTTGGATCAACGTTGGCAAGATTGAGCAGTTCAGATAATTCATCATTTATCTGCCTTGTTACTCGCTTGAGTAAATCCTCACCTGGTGCTTGTTGAAGTCTGGTTTTAGCTGATCTTTCGTAAATATCTACCATTATATGATTAGCGATTATTTAAAACTGAACTCGTATATTCGTGTACAGCCTTACGGGGTGGTTTCGCTGATCTTGATACAGCATCAAGTACTGCCAGTGCTTCACGGCCACATATTGGTGGATCCGTTAACGTTTGTGTTGGTAACGTTGAATACCAGATCGGAATGTTGCCAGTGATAGAATCACCAGTGACATACTTCAGAAATTCTTTTGGTGGTGCCAGTCCGTACGAATCGAAATAGACAATTCCACGTGGATCAATCGCGTAAGCAACCCAATGAGTACCACGCCCAGAGTTTTTATCGATGTTGATTATTCCTGTTTCAACGTTGTTTGGTTTGTGTGATAATTGATCACGCATAAAAACACCTCTGAAATGTTTTATATTTAATCGCGTAGTATCATTGAATAAATCAAAATTGGACAACGGGAAAATCAGCGAGTCCCTGGAATTCTTAATCCGCTCCCGTATCGAATTCCTGGAAGTCTCAGACCTAGACCTGTTCGGGATCGTCTTCTTTTTTTTAATCCTTTCCCTGTCGCTTTCTTTAATGCCAATCCAGCAGCTGTTCCAACTGCACCTAATGCAGCTGCTTTTGCAACAGCTGGGGCTGCAGTGGTTATTATTCCTGGAAGAGCTGCAGGAAGTGGAAATATACCACCTGTCTTAGCAATGTTTTTGATGGCACCAGCAGAAAGATTTACGCGTATGCCGGTCTTTGATTATTTGGCTTCATTAAAATGATTGAGGTGGCGTTCTGTCAGCGATAGTTTATTCGGAACACCTGCGATTTGTTCTCGCGCTAGTGATATTTTTACTCCACATCGCTTCGCTGATGCCGACTGCAGTTTTTTAATCTGACCAGGAGTCAGACTGACACTAGCATGAACATATGACATTTATAATTGTATTCATGATCTAATTACATGTTTTCTACTGGCGCATCAATAACTCTCATTCGTCCACCAACACCTTCAAGTAACATTGTTTTATCGCTGAGTATGACGGCGATTGTTCTGTAATTAGCAATAGCTCCTCTTGTAACACGAGCTCGAAAATATTTATCAACAACGGACTGTCTGGTTAAATCCAAATGTTCCAGTGAAAAGTAATAGATCGGATACAACGTCGTAAACTCCCGTTGAGATATTTGTAAACCAGTATCAACATTTTGATCACGTCCCATAAACGTCATCAGACGATGATACGCACGTGCAACACTGTTTTGTTCAAAATTTAACAAAATATCCTCGGCTGGATCTTGATGTCCATTTATCCTCAAAGAAACCTCAGTAACGCCGAGTTTATCAAATATCATAATACTTTGTATTTGTGAGTTTACTCGCACATCGTGAAGTGCAACAAATATATGTCGCGGTGCAGACACCTTGCTGTGATGCTATTTGCCATGTAAATAAACCATTGATGTTACTCTTGATAGAATCCGTGGTCATTGTTAGCCTTGACAATGTTGATTTATCGCCACTGTCCATGAAAGAAAGTAACCTTTGTTCTTCAGATATTGCTGGTGTCATTACTGGCATCCACAGTGAAAATTTTGTCAGTATTACTTTACCATGAAGTGCCGCAGTTGCACCTGCGTTAGCTCCTTCAGCGTGCCATATTGCATCATCGTTGGTATTTTTTCGTACGAGTACAGTTGTGTGCTTGGCTCCAAAAATAACCTTTCTAACATTTCTACAAAATCCAAAGATGTGTGACAGTGGAATCGCACATGAAAATCTTTCATCATCGCCCAGCATTGCTCGACGTGATGCGAATCCCAAGTTGAAATTTTCATTCATTGATACAACTGTGTACTCAGCTGCATTTAATGTTACATTTCTGTTTTCTGGATGATCAGTTGTGTCTTTGACAAACATCATTTATGGACCAGCTGATCTTGAGTAATCATCGCTATATCTTGCAAGACCAAGTATCGCTGAGGCAACGTCAATATCGTTATGACAAACCTCAATCTCTCGTCCATCAATGTTATATGCGGCACTTTTGAATAACGCCATAATACTATTATTGACAAAACCATTTCGATCACCAATTCCATAATCCGTATTATCTAATTTTAAAAGTCTACCTTTGACTTCAATAAATGCCTCAGCAGGTAAGAAATATCTGCTTGTATCCTGAACTTGTAATTCAATTCTTCCACGCTCGTCAGGTACACGTGCGTCATAAGAATAATACTGATAATCACGTACCGATTCATCTTTGAGAACCGGTGCGTCCATGTCGAATGCGGGATCAGATATGCGTTTGAACATTCTTATTATATTTGTTATCGTTTAACACGAAAACCACTTCCTGCTACCAGACTAGCGGTTATATGTTTTTTCTTTTTCACCAGCCTATGACGCTAATTTTTGATTTGCGGCTTGATTTATTATTTTACTAACGTTTGCAGGCATCACTTCAGTGCTGGGTAATTTTACTGGCTGAGGTTTTCTTCGTATTAATCGTGCGAATCTATCCTTGATTGCTTAAAATGCTTTGCTGGCAACATCACCAACAGCACCAATACCTTTTTCACGAACAACGTCAATAGCTTTCATTCCTAGTTGCTTTGCAATCGGTATTGCTTTTGGGGCTATCCTTCTAAATAAACCCTGAACAACATCGCCGAGTCCATCTCCGTAGAATGTTTTATATGTAGGTAATCTCGAATTTATCACCCTGACCATGGTTGGTCCACGTTGATCAGCGTGTATGATCATCTTATTATAGTAATTATATTTAACTGTTTAATCACTGTGATAATCATCGGCGATTTCATTAATGAGGGACCGATACACGTTAATATCCATGATACCACCTGTAAATAATCGTTGACAAATAGGAGCTGCTTCATTAATGATTTCTGGAGAATTACGACCAGCTCGTTTTCCATCAATCAGAATTTCTAATCTGTCCATGTCAGCAAGGACATTATTGGGACATGGAGTAATAAGACCACTTCCCGTTGTACCAAGACCGCTTCCAGTGGCACCAGGGGCATCATAGAATTCTTCTTTCTCACCTGTTGTTTCCATTGTTTTTTCTTCCTTGATTTCCTTTCTGCTTTTGGTTTTTCAAGTTGCTGTTTCATTTCTTCTTCTTTTTCTTTTCTTGTTTGCTTTTCTTGTTCAATATACTCTTTCACTGTCTGGTTAAAAATATCAAACGGATTAACATCTTCCACAGATCTGATCTGCGGAGTATCAGTAGCGATACGATATATATCCTTGACCCAACCGCCAGATTTCAACGTATTAATATATTCAGGTTTCACTTATTATTCTTTGATTATATCCATACGCGGCAATCTTTATTAATTTATTTGGGTCTTTGAAAGCGGCAATACCTTCAGGAGTGAATTTATCTACTATTTTGGTTTTGGTTTTTGGTGGTTCAGGTTGTGGTTGAATTTCAGGTGGTGGTTGAGTAAGTTGCCTGGGTGGTGGTCGCGTTGCTCGAATACGCCCAGAAAAATCGGCATGCAATGTTTCAAGAGCTTTATATGTTGCCTCAGTTGCTGAAACAATTTTCTTTGTTGGTTCAGTAATTGGTTTAAATAATTGTTCTGCACCTTCTGCAAATTCTTCTTGTGTTTGCTGGCATGCCTGTAATTGTTGTCTGACAGAATCACGGACAGGTCGATATTTCTTGATTGCTTCTAGTCGTTCTCGAGCTAGTCTAGCTTAGTAAGCTTCACCAATCATTATTGTACTAATAATAATTTAATTATAGCTAGGACACGTAATTATTTCTTTGTTTCTTTTTCTCTGCGAATATCATTCTCTATCGCAATATTTGTTATAGTTTTTTTCTTTTTCAGATAATTGTCTGCCAAGTTGTTTTTCTATAAATAGCAACAGAGAGGGTGGACTGACAAAAATTACGCGCACGAGCACATAAACGAACACGCATAGCATTTACAAACACAGGTGTCACGAACGAGTAACAGCGTAAATAACCCACGTAGAGAGAATCTCAATTCGGTTAGAGGTTCTGGTTTAGCATTATTGACCCTATATTTTTTGCCTTATTTAGTATGATTTTCATGTTTAATATATTTAGTTCGAACAATAATTTGTAGGGTCCACCCTCTCTGCTGCTAAAATAAAATTGCATATGGGCCAGTCGTAACTCGATTTATACTTTGAAATTCATAAATATCTTTCAAAAAAAAAGTAGCAGTTTTTCAAATCTTACATCAAGATCGTGGAAGTATTCTACATACGAAAGTCTTGAATACTTATAAAGCGATATTACTGATTTTAGAATTTGATGTTCATTCAAAATATTCCTCAAATAAAGTATCATAAATATGAACGTAATTGAACTGAATTCTCTTCTTAAGAGAATTCTCCAAATTGATTCTGAGCTCTCTATCCACTTAAGAACTACCTAAACTGATTCTGAACTCTCTACTGAAGAACTCCTTAAATTGATTCTGAACTCTCTACTGAAGAACTCCTTAAATTGATTCTGAACTCTCTACTGAAGAACTCCTTAAATTGATTCTGAGTTTTCTATCTGCTGAGGAGCAATGTAAATCAGTTCTTAGCTCTCTATCAACTGAACAACTGCCTAAATTAATCCTAAGCTTTTTATCAACTTATGAGATACCTACCTGAATTCTTAGTTCTTTATCAACTGAAGTACTTAAGAACTCTATATCAACTGAAAATTGATTTGAGTTCTCTGTCTAATGACGAACTATCTAAAGTAACTCTGATGTATCTATCCACTGAAGAACTCCCTAAAATAATTCTGAGTTCTCTATCCGCTAAAGAGCTACATCAAATATGCTCTCTCTCTCTCTCTCTCTCTCTCTCTCTCTCTCTCTCTCTCTCTCTCTTGATGAATTCCCCTAAATTAATTCTGAGTTCTCTATCCACGGAAGAATTACCTAAATTGATTCTGAGTTATCTGTCCACTGATCTCCATCAACGGAAAAACTACATAAATGAATTCTAAGCTTTCTATCAACTGAAGGACCTAAATGAATTCTGAGTCCTCTATCAACTGAAGTACTATTCAATTAATTCAACTGAAAATTGATTTTGAGTTCTCTGTCGAACTACCTAAAGTAACTCGGAACTCTCAATCGACTGACGAATTCCCTAAATTAATTCTGTGTTATCTATTCAATAAACTAATACACCAATCATTTTTGAGCTCTCTATTAACTAACAAACTATCTTAAATTAATTCAGAGTTTTCTATGCACTGACACAAAATGACCTAACTGAATTTTAAGATCAGGTTCAACGGAAGAAATACCTAAATCAATTTTAAGCTCACTATCAACTGAGGAACTACTTACATTGATTCTGGGTTCTGTATAAACTTTAGAATTCGGTAAATTAATTAGGTAAAATTAATTAGGTAAATTAATTAGGTAAATTAATTAGGTAAATTAGGTAAATGTGTTATAATCTATCTTTCGAGGAACCACCTGAATTAATTCGTAGCTCTGTATCTAAATTGTGAGTAATCTATCCACTGAATACCTATCTAGATTATGTATCATTTGAAGAACTATCAAACTTCATTATGAGTTCTCAATCCTCCGAAGAATTGCCTGAATTGCTTCTGAACTCTCTTCACTGAAGAACTACATAATGTATTATTGAGCTCTCTGTTGACTGAAGGAACTGTTTAAATTTATTGTTAGCTCTGTATCCACGGCAAATGTAAAGTAATTCCGAGTCCTCTATCCATTGAAAAACTACCTAAATTGATTTTGAGTTTTGTATCCACTGAAACGTAAGCTAAATTATTTTTGGGCTATCTATCCACTCAATAACTTTCTGAACTAATTATGAGTTCTATATCCATGTGTGTGCGTCACGGATGGATGTAGCAATATGTGCAAGGATTTGTGTGCATAGATAGGTAGATAGAGAAGTGGGTATCTAAGTAGAAGTACACAAGCATGGAGAGAAATCTGATCATACCGTCCCATCTCCAAACCACTCGTAAACATGCTTAATACTACAATCATTTGCTATTATGTGACTGCCCCTCCCGTTATTTGATTCCAATTTCTTACACTTGCATATATTCTCTCAGGGAAAGTCCATTGTAAGGGTAAAATCACGGTATATTCATACATATGTACATTGTTCCTAACTCTAATGCTATCTCTATATTTCGATGTACAAAAATTATTAACATCCTGTTTGAATTAGGAAAAATTCTACATTTGCACAAGTATGATTCTTTAAAAGGTTCACATGCGAAATAATACTTTCCATAATTGTAATGTAAAGTTCATAATGATAAGCGCATATTATCCTAGTAATTTGAAATCAAATCGAAACACTAATATCAGTTAGAGCTGACTTAACATGTAAAACACAGACCAATAAAGAGAAAATTTTTGAAAAATATTACGGGACTCGCATGCAGAAGGTAAAACTTTTTCTTAGATGTACAAAATATACTTATGGAGGAATTTCACTGTAAATCCTTTAAAGGCTTTTAAAGACGCGTTAAATTTATTTCTAACTGACTTGTGCTCATGTTACGACTTTGTTTTGTCTACAAATTTAAAGTTGAGCCATGGCTTGTGTTGACTTCACAGCTGTACTGATGATGGAGTAAAATTCCATCTAGCACATCACACGAGCACCTTACGAAAAATGCACTAATATCAGCAAGAACGGGGCGTCGGGGGGCTCTGAGGGGGAGGGGGCGGGGGGCCTGCCGACCAAAAAATAAAGAGTGCGGCCGACTTTGGGGGGTGGGTGGCCCCCATTCAATGCTCCGTTTCCGAATGTGATGCTAAAACGAATTTTATGTTTTCGCCAAGTAATGTTAACTCATTAAACTATCCAAATGCCAATCCAAGGCCTGTATGAGAGACCGACCAAAAAACAAAATACGCGGCCGAATATTTTGGGGGAACCCCCTTATCAATGCCACGGGGGCTAAAATTTTTTAATTTTTCAACCAAGTGACATTGACTCATTAAACTATCCAAAGGCCAATCCCAGGCTTGTATGTAAGCATGGTTATTATGGGGGGGGGAGGGGGATTTAAGCCCCCAGTATTAGAATGCGGTAATGCTGATTTATTAATCTGAGGCTAGCAAAAAGGAATGACTGCGACAATGTTGATTGACGTTGAATATCTGTTGAATCTTTGGCAATTGTTATGGGTTTTTTCTTGTTGCGTGAACACACCACCTGGTGAATCGATAAGTGCGAAAGGAAATTGTAGAGATTCGGAGAGCTGTCCAGGCTGATATCCAATTTTGTTAATTTTATAATCAAGCACACGCACGCCCTAAGTGAAGCCTGAGTGCTATAAAATAAGCACCCATATGTTGGGTTCCGAGGGGGCACAGGCAAGTGCACCTGGGCTAAGTTTTGTGAGTTTACAATAACCCATTGAAAGATATATCTTTTTTAAATGCGTCACAGGCGCCCCCATAATATTATTTTAAACACGGACAATATGTCAGTCGCGCTTTGGGATCAAACACGTAAGGCTAAGTTTCCACACGTCGATCGAAAGATTGTCCGCACACGCGAACCACTCGGCCACTTTCCACATTAAGAATATACGGCTAAAAAGATTAAATGAACTATATCGGCTGTGGTGTTACATCAGCACATTCATAGAAAATGTAATCAACACATTCGCACTTATGAACAGACGGATATAAAATTAGTTTACACGCATTTATTAAGTATTAGAGCATTTCATTTTCACAAAAGGTATTAATTTTGCCTGTAGCTGGGAAACCACGCGTGCCATTATCAGCGGTCAATTTATCACAGGCATTTTTGGCACGTCGCCCGGGGCAATGTCTAAATTGCGTGTCGAATTGTAATTTCAGCAATTCGCTGAGGTAAAAAAAAATACGTTACTGATATAATCAAATTTTTTATGTTGGCTGACTTGTATGTGGGCCCGGTAGTAGAGATACCTATTGTGTGATAATGTGAATTATATTTTCTGGTTAAGTCGCTTCGATGTAGATGATTTAGAAATACCATTTACGACACTTTGCACTGAATTTGGGTTAGTATGAAAATACTTTCCAGCAGCTGATATTAAAATAAAATCTTTTATTTCTCCTGTTTGAAGATTAGTTGATCTAATTGGTCGTGGTATTTTGTTGTATTGGTCTCTCTTTGCACGTGTTGTATTTTGGCTCTGTGTGGCAGCTAGTACATTTTCAAGACTGTTGTCCTGTTTGTTACACTTCATATGATCAATAACTAACCCATCATTGATAACGCCATTGAAACACTCGTAAATAAATAGGTATGCAAGATACATTTTTTGTTTGGAAACTCCAGGAATTCCAACATTTATCATGAGATAACCAACATTATTGATTGTTTTTCTTTTCTCAGTCGGAGGTTTCGTACAACACCGGCTCTGCTAGCTCGTAATTAACAAATATTGGATGACATCTAAATTCATCGAGATCAATATTTTCCAGCTTGCTCCATCTATATTTTTTCCCTCTAATATAACGTTATTTTCAGCAGAGGAATATCTCTCGAGATAAACAGCTGCGTCGTTATTATGATGTCTTCAGAAGCGTTTTGTATGTTCATAATATCGTTTAAGCGCATGATATTTTCGTCCGTCGCAGGATAAACATAATTGTGTTCTTCCCTTGACTCCAGCGCCACATTTCAAAAAAGGTTTCGATCCAGTACTGCCACGGCAAACACTAGCCATGTGATAGCCGCAGTACTCGCCACGACATTTTTTTTTTTTTTTGCAAGGTGTGATTGATCCGATCATGATCCATCGACAACTATATTTATCTCCTGCAATATTATATTATAGGAAAAAGTCCGTTTGGAGAAATTACTTTTCTTATATATAATAATGACTAATTCTACTGTTGCAAAGCAGCTGATGGAACAGTAGTTTAGCCTAACCGGGATAAAACACCTTTTCCAAGGTCGAAAATTGCACACAAAAATGTACGAAATCAGATTAACGAATTATTAACCGCGAGTGAAATAGAGAGATTACCAGAAATGCGCGAAGACAAGTGTTTTTTGAACGAGAACGGAAAAGACTATCGGCGATTGAACCATAAAACACAACTAGATTTGACTTTGACAGATTATCCAACAATAAGAAACAACCACCGGTTGAGTTGCAATTACACGGATTTACCAAAATGACCAAAAATGAGTTTGCGCAAGATGGTGCGCCGCATCTTTTTTCAACGTTCAAGATAGACGGCGATGGTATTTTCGTTGAATCCGCCATGAAGGACAAACGAGCAGCGACAATTATTAATAATCTTGCAGACGACAAACAATATTTCTTCAGAATAAAATTAATTGTCAAATATGTCAGGGGAGATGGCCCAACTTGGATTATACGTCATAAACTCGACCCTGTTAAGGAATCACGGAGACATAAGAACGTCATCAGATTGGACAAAAACTCCAAACAAAGCACGTTTACCGGAATAGACAAACCATGCTACAATAACGCGCATTCAGCATCCGAGGTGGTTTTTATTTGCTATACCGTTTAAACGATCCTGATATTAATGCTCTCGCGCAGATGCGTGGTGCAAACACCAAAGCCGCTACCGCGGCCACAGACACGTTAAATTGCATAGCCCAACGTGTCAGAGAATATTTTATTAACTCGAGACGTGGAAATGGACTAACAGAATCACGAATAATAAAATAGCACAATATGAATACTCTCTGATCAGTTCGAAAAAACATTGAAATTTCCAATCATGGTAAAAACAATTACAAGCGAGATTTTGCATAATTCCGGCAAACACCGTAGTAAAGGCGCTCCAATAGCGATTACAGAATATAATTCATACGCCTGGACTGAATCAGTAATGAAGTTTCCGCTGGAAAGAACAATACAATTTTATGACGGCAATATTTTTGAAGAGATTTATCGTATTAGTGCGAGCGACCATGTATCTGTCTGGCTATTTCACGGTGACGACGCAGATTTGTCTGCAGCAGATTTATCTGCCACAGATACATCTGCTACAGATTTATCTTTAGTGGATTTAAGTGGCACAGATGAATCAACATTTGATCAATTTGTGATACCGTCTGGCATACTTTATCAAGAGGAATCTCTCCAGCTTGCGATAAAACAGATTACGGTAAAATATGACGGCGATAGTGAACAATTACTCAATAACTGTTTTACCACGTCGTCTGTTGTAGCTCATATAGCACAACAAAATAATTTTTGGCGTCCAACACCAAAAGAATTTCATGACAATATATCACGGTCTTGTGTCGAGTTTGGACACGGTGGTCTCTGGAACACAAAATATACAACCAACGACATGATCTCGGTTAACAGCGCAGCTTTCTACCCTGGGCCATTTCTAGGATTCGGCGATTGTAATCAGTATTTTGAACGATTCTGTCATCCAACACACAAAATGTCAAGACTTACGATAAACGATCAACTGCCTATCTACAATTTTACCGGATTTGCCAAGACTGAATCATTCGAATTCTCGGCAAGTATTCATCCTGTGATACCCATCTGGTTTGGTCGTCATTTTAATAAACCGGACACAAGCATTAATCGCGATGATTGCTGCGTAAAACATCAGCGTGGCTGGGCTCCAATAGTGCTATTACGGTATTTGTTAGACAGTGGTACTTTAACGTCGCTGACTGTAGCATCAGCGATAATTTCATACAAACCACAAAAATCTGTCTGGTTACCATGCGATGACAAAGAGATCTGCAGAAATATTATCGGTAAATTTACGCAAGGGTCGTCATCAGATAATAAACGCCGCTGCACAAGATTAATCATGGACCCAACATAACTTGATTTTGTTATCGCAGATACAGCGTCGAGAGGAATATTGATGTCGCCGCAAATTTCAAACCCAAAAACCGGAATAAGTATTGGCACAATAGTCAGCTACTACGATGGTGATTCGCCCCAGTTTACTCATTTGAAATCTTTGATGCTCATATATTCGTCAATAAACCTGTTATCGATGATTAACCGGTTTCCGACGGATGCTGTTAGAGTCGCCACGGATTCATTTTATATTTATATAAGTCAATTGAAAATGGATCTTGTAAAACCACTTATCGACGCAGCTCCGCCGCGTACAGACGCTACGTGTAACGACGGAGTCGAAAACTCTAGCTACTCTACCGCTGCCGACGATGCTGGTCTCGGAGAGACTCGATGAGGTCATTGTAGAATAAAGCGCGAACAAATACGTAATTATTCTGAGTTGGCCGATGTTAAACCAGTCGGCGCTTATTACCGAAACGGTAAATTATTAGAACCATAATTGTCACCGTCGGTGAATGATCCAGTCACGAGACATAGTATGGTCTGTCTTAATGGTCCTGATGGTTCTGGTAAAACAACACGTGCGATATAATTACTTAAAAACTCCGACACGATTGTGTTAACGCCAACTCGCCGTCTTGCCAGAGAGATGAAACAGCGTGGTGTCAAATTGTTCACGTATCACCTTTTTTTTTGTTTTTTTTTTGATGGCGTGGTGGTGTCGTAGGCTCTTGTCGCTCCGCAACCGATGCGTGGACACCCGAGCGTATGGAACAAAAATATATACCGATAATTATTTTGGACGAAATATGTGCTGTGTCCAAGGACACATTGAAGACGTTTCTTGATTACCTAACGACGAAAAACACTGCAATTATCATGTGTGGCGATCGCCGTTTACAAGAAAAATTTTTATTAATGAAATGCATTTGTTGTATAATGAGCCAGAAAAGTATTAACGAGATTATCTCTGAGATCGAGCAATTACAGCAAGATGGTCTTGTGGTTCATTTCGATGTTGAGAAAAATCAACGATGATTTTGAGGTGATACAGCAGCGACGGGAAGAGGTCAGATGTACACAAGCGGCAGAGTATAGATTCACCAAATTACTCCAGCACGAAAATGTGTCATTGGCTGATTTACAGGAACAATATGAGATAGCTAAATTTGTTCCACTGGCAAGCGCCGTTGAGAAAATACGATCAGAGCTATCTCGACAATGTGAAACTCAAGCGGCTGTAAATGCGCGTGCAAGAGAGCTAAAGAAACTTGTGTTGGAATCTGCTATGATTCCCGAGTCCGCGGAATAGCAACTTTACCAGCACACAAACAAATAACGACAAACAATTGTTAATTTTTTGTTGGTTGAATGCGATATTTGTTTCTTGGTCTTTTTTTTTTTTACGGCGGACCATCATGGTCTGTCACGCAGATACAAACTAACTTTTAATTCTTCACCACGCGTGTCTAATAAATTACAGTCTTTGTCGGTTAGACGAAAACGTATTCATAACAGCGACGGATTAAGACATCGTAAATAAACAGGATTAACGGGCACTGATACAATCAAATGATCTGGCGGGACCTCCAAAGAAAAGCTGTAAAGAACATATCCCTGCTGGGCCAGTCCTTAGGATGCTTGCTCAGATGCGGTATAACAACCGTCTACTGTGTCACAGACTAGATTCACAGAAATTGTCGATGTGATATTGACAATGACCGACGACGCATGACGACCACCACCCGATGGATCGTTATGTCGGAGAATATCTGGAGGGCCTCTTATTTTGCTCCATGCCGCATTGATTTTTTGAAAATATTCGTCAATTATGTCATCGCGAACCTTAATCATTTTATCGTGTTTCAACGGGGATAGTATTCTGGACGGAGGTGGGTAGTCTTCGGTGAATTTGAAATAATCAGAAAGCAACTTTTTATAAACGGGATCACTATTGGCTATCGTGTGAAAATGCGGTATCACTAATCAAGAAGTTAAGATGTTTATTGTTGTTAATAATTTTTTTGTTAACATCATCTTTCGATGACCTTGATACGGCTCTAAGTACAGCAAGTACTTCTGGACCGCATATTGGTGGATCCGTTATTGTTTGTGTTGGTACTGTTGAATTCCAGATTGGTATGTCACCGGCCAAGCCTCTACACTGTAACAATTCTCTGGGTAGTGCCAGTGCGTACGAATCGAAATAAATAACGCTACGTGGGTCAACCGTGCATGCAATCCAACGAATACCTGGGCCAGAACGGCCATCGAGATTAATGATATCAGTTTCAACACGGGTTGGTTTCTCCGGTAACTGATCGCACATGAAAACACCTCTGAAGTTTTTATGTTTAATCACCGAACAGGAGCAGCGTAAGGTAAATCAAATTGGACATGGGCAGCTTTAACGAAGTGGCTCCCGGCATTGTCAGACCTTGACAGTACCGTACCGTGTTCCTGGTAATCTTAGACCCCGTCCCTTTTTTTTGAGGTCTTTAGACCTTGTCCAGTTGCCTTTTTCAGCGCATGCCGGCAGATGTTCCAACGGTGCCGAGTGCAGCTGCTTTTGCAAAGATGGATCTGCGGCGGAAATCAGCGCTGGTATCTCAGCTATCAGCGGAAATATGCCACCGGTCTTTGCTGTGTCGCTGATCACATTCGCGGAAAGATCAAGTCTCACGCCAGTTTTTGATTTCTCGTCGTCATTGTAGTGTTCGAGCTGACGTTCTGTCAACGATAATTTATTTGGGCCCTCCAACGCCGCTGATTTCAGAGATTTTTTTTTGCCCCAGAATTCTTCTTCGATGCCGACTGCAGCTTTTTAATCTGAACGGGTGTCAGAGTAACGTTGACGTGATGATATGACATTATAATATTATGAATGATCTAATTACATGTTTGGAAAACATTTACATGTTTTCTACGGGTGAATCACTGACTCTCATTCGTCTGCCAACACCTTCGAGCAACATTGTTTTGTCCGATAGTATAACAGCGATTGCTCTGTAACCACCAGCTGGCGTAGGCACAACAGTAGATCACACGTGTACGTCAACGACAGATGGTCTAAACAAATCCATATGTCCCAACGAAAAGTAATAAATCGGATACAACGTCGAGAAATCCCGCTGAGATATCTGCAGTCCGGAGTCGACATTCTGATCACGCCCTTTAAATCTCATCAGACTATGTTAGGCCCGTGATACGTTGTTTTGGTCAAAATTCAATATTATGTCTTCGGATGGTTCTTGATGTCCATTTATCCTCAGCGCAATCGTAGACACTGCTAGTCTATGATACACTAATGGGTTTGTTGTCTGATCGTTATACCTGGTGGCATACTGAAATGCCACGAATATGTGTCGTGGTGCTGAAATTCCCTGCTGTAATGCGATCTGCCATGAAAATATTCCTGCTGTGCCTGGAGCTGTGGCTGTGGGCATTGTCAGCAACGACAGCGTTGATTGCCGTCACTATCTATGATCGATAACAACCGCGCTTTTTCTGTCACTGTTTGGAGTCATCGTTGACATCCATAACGCTAGTTTTGTTAGTGTTACTTTAGCAGCACCACCCCCACCAATCCAGCACTCCAGATAGCATCGTTCGAAGCAGTGCAACCGTATCTTTGGCTCCGAAGATACCTTTTGTAACATGTCTACAGAATCCGAAGATATGTGACGGTGGTATCACACATGAAAATCCACCATCGGCATTAACCTGAGACTGAGGTGCTGAGAGCCCTAAGTTTAATTCTGGATTGGCATTCTGCAGTGTCGCAAAAGCAGCGGCAGGCCGAGGTACCATTCCAGCTGGTTGTAGATTAACGGCGCTGACCAGCTCTAATTGTACCATGAGGTACTGCCTATCGTCAAGGTGGACATGTCCTTCGCGAACACCATGGACGGACCGGCCGACCGTGAATAGTCATCGCTGTATCGGGCCAGTCCGATAATTGTCGTAGCTACATCAACGTTGTCGAGGCATACTTCGATTTCTCTGCCATCAATGCTATATCTGGCACTGTTAAACAACGCTATAATACCGTTGTTAACGAATCCACATCGTTCATTTCCAGAGTATGCGGTGTCATCATTTTTCACAAGTTTACGATGAACTTCAATAAATGCATCGACGAGCAAGAAATACCTTGATGTATCTTGGACTTGTAGTTCGATTCGTACAAATTGGTCTGATTCTCGTGCTTTATAAGAATAATACTGATAATCACGTATCGACTCATCTTTGCCTATTGGTACATCCATGTCAAATGTGGGATCAGACACACGCTTGAACATTTTTGTTTATATTCGTTGTTGTCTAAAACGATGTTCTAACACCAATCAATCTCACAGATGACGGTGGGCCAGACCACTACCCGCTATTAGGTTTGCGGTTATATTTTTTCCATCTCAGCTGAAGCTTGTTTTGTCAGAGATGGCCAGCCAGCTAATTCTTTCAACCACTCATTTGCGGCTTGATTTATTATTTTACTAACACTTGCTGGCATCACCTCGGTGCTGGGCAGTTTTACTGGCTGTGGTCGGACCGCTTGCGGCCTGTGTACTACTCTCGCGAGTCTCTCTTTGATCTCCGAGAATGCTTTACCAGCAGCATCACCAACAGTGCCAATACCTTTATCACGAACAACTTCGATGGCTTTCATGCCTAATTGTTTTGCAATTGGGATAGCCTTTGTGGCTATTCTTCTGAATAAACCTTGAATAGCATCGCCGAGTCCATCTCCGTAGATCGTGCTATTAACAGGTAACTGTGAATTTATCACCCTGACATTTTCAGGTCCACGTTGGGTATTGTGTATAATCACGTTATGTTGTTATCGCCGACCTAACTGATCACTCACTGTACCAATCGTAGGTAATTTCATTGATCAGTACCCGATAGACGCTGATGTCCATGATGCCACAGGTATATAAACGCTGACAAATATCAGCTGCTTCATTGATGATTTCATGTGAATTATTATCTGCTCGTCGTCCACCAATCAGAATTTCTAGTCCATCAACATCGGCGAGGACATTATTTGGACAAAGTTTATCTAGAATCATCAGCGAGGTTAGCTTTTTACGACGTCGATCGCGAGTGGCTAGGCCACTTCCGATTGCTCCTTCAGGTGGTTCTGGTTGCGGATCAGGAGAGCACCGCTGGCGGGACATTGATGTATCTTTTCTCTTTTCCTTCGTTGTTTTAGAGCTAGATTTTACACCTGCTTTTGTTTCTTCTTATTCGCTTTTTCAAGCCCACGTTCCATTTCTTCTCGTCTTTGTCTCCATTCTTTATTTACTTTATTAGCATGCACATCTACTGCCCAGACGAAAATTTAAAATCTTCATCATCGTCTTTGACCTGCCGAACACCGGTATTAATGCGATATAAATATTTAAGCCACGAACAACGATTTACAGTTTTAAGATATTACATATCTTTCATTTTCTTACCACCCAAACGCGGCAATGTCAAGTATTTGGGTTTTATCAAAGATAGCGCCGATACCTTCCTCGGTAAATTTATCCATCATGCTGTTTTTAACTTATTGTGGTGGTGGTGGTTGTTGAACTTCGGTTGGTGGCTGAACAGGTTGGGGGGAGTTGTTGATGCAGCAGGTAATGTCTCAAGAGTTTTCTGTGTTGCCTCAGTTGCTGTAATAATGTTTTGGGTTCGTTCGACAATTGGTTTAAATAACTGCTCTGTGCCCTATATAAATTCCACATGAGCTTACAGGCGCTGTTGTAGTTGCTGTCTGACAGAATCACGGACTGGAAAATATTTCTTGATTGCATCTAGTCGCAGTCATTCCCTTTTGCTAGCCTCAGATTAATAAACCAGCATTACCGCATTCTCACAATGGGGCCTTGAATGCCTCCCACCCTTCATGAATAATAACCATGCTTACATACAAGCCTCGGATTTGCCTCTGGATAGTTTAATGAGTAAACGTCACTTGGCTGAAAATATAATTTTTTTGCCCCCGTGGCCTTGACGAGGAGTCCTCCGCCCCAAAAGTCGGCCGCGTATTTTTTGGGGGGTCGGTCTCTCATACAGGCCTCGGATTGACATTTGGATAATTTAATGAGTCAACGTCACTTGGTGAAAGCATAAATTTTTTTTTAGCCCCAAATTCTGAAACGGAGTATTGAATGAACGCCACCACCACCCAAGTCGGCCGCTCTTTTTTTTTTTGGGGGGGGGGTCGCCCCCCTCCCGGCCTGCTACTCTAATTAACCAAGTCGACAAAAGGACATCGGACAGAGCTCATCTTTCCCTTGACATATTTCCCAGCACAGCTTTTCTGCAGATGAAATATTAACTTTTTCGTTATGAATTACATTTAAATATAGTTTGTTTTCTTTGACTAATTATAAAAGCTTCTCTCGTGTTTAAATGCTAGATCTATCCAGTTCACGAAATTTAACTTCAGCAGGCCAATAATTCCATAAATTGACAAGTGCATTCAAATTTAAATGAAAAATATGACTATAATGGATATAAAACACCAATGCAATTCAGACGAAACTAGTTTTATAGCATAATCCTATTGGTTCACATGTTGTATGATGGCAGCTTCCCTGTGTTATAATCAGGTTGTCACGCTGAAAGCCGCGCCCCCATGTTTAAATGACGCAAAGAGCTCGCAATATCACAACTAATATCATTTTGGTCGACACACCTACGATATATGGTATCCAACTGGAACACAAGGCAGTGTTCTATCCAGTGTGAGTGGTTCTCTTCGGGGTCTCCAGTTGTCTCCACCACAAAAGACAACACTTCTCCAAAATCTCAGTCACCGAGTGATTTATATACTTATCATAAGTTTTGAGTACTTGTAAATCGATGTAAAAGTATTACATTTTGCATTTAGCACAGGGTTTGCTACTGACAGTTTAAAATCAATCAGACTGACATATGTTTTAACAGTTTGCTATAAAACAAGAACAGAAATAAAAAAGGATAACAAGCTAAGATAAATATTAGTAAATCTGACGTTTTTGTGATACCAAGGTGGTATACTTTACCTGTCACCAATGATCAGTATACATTGACGTTCGGATTAATGTACTCCAGCTAAAAATGTGTTGCGATAGAAGCTCAATCATTTGGCGAAAGGGTAAGAAGGTATCCAAGATGTACATTCTTTTAACGTATTCTCCGATGTAATGAATAAAGTGTCCTCTATTTTAACTGAATTCAGGACGAATTACTTCAAACTATAATCTGTATCTTAATCTACGTATTTGTGTGCTTTTAAAAAAAATGCTTGAATTAGAATTAACTCCAATACGTGTCATGAATTTAACTCATTACTATACAGTCATGTCGTGGAATTTGAACAAGTACGTTTTAGTTTCAGATAATACGTGTCATGAATTTAACTCATTGGTATACAGTCATGTCATGGTATTTGAATCAGTACATTTTAGTTTCAGAAGAAAAATTCACATGAAGTCAGAATTTTAATACGATCGTTAAATTGCCACAAAATTTGAAGGAGCATGGTTCCAGTCTTCGTATAATGCACAGATCATGCGATGCGGAGCGAAAGAAGTCCAGTTTAATGGACAAAAGTACAACAATGTACACTTTATGTCTGACATATTTTGGAAAAACACCTATTCCTGAAATATAACGCCATTCTCAAAATATTTATAGATAACGTATTGCAATTATGTTTTAAATAAACTGATGCATCGCAACTCATTATGATATTAAATTTTTATTGTCCAAGGAAGAAAACCAAGTCAGTCCATAAAAGAGCTCATGGCACCATTTGTGTTTTGGCCTGTTCACAATTAATGCTATCCGGAATAAATGAAAAACAATTCGAAGAAATTAAACTAAACATCTGTTATTTATCAGCGCGGCGCGCCTTCTTTCTATAATTATATAGCTCTGGCACAGAAATGTGGATGTTTTTTTCATCATAAAAGGATTGATTCATATCTTTATGTCAATTATGGAGCTTTCAAAATAAACTGAAGCCCATATCGATTAAACAAACATAACTGTATCACACAACTAGAGCATGAGACATTGTATAGAAGAGAATTAATGGATTCTCATAAATAAATCGCTACATTTTCTAATTGAAGGACTGCTTGTTTCTTCATTTAGTTATATAATCTCCCCTAATAATGTAAATAGCTTTAACGTGGTTACCCTATTCAAAAAGTAAATTGTTGAATTTGGCAAATATACGTCTGGTTCTTGAACAAGAGATACGGCATGAAATGAGGTAAAGACTAGTCGACGTACAGACAGATGGTATGGCACCTTCATGGTTCTGAAGTATCGGGATAATATATACAAGTCATTTAAGCCTGTATGAAATAATATGTACGTGACAACCTGTCATAAAATATTGATGCCATGGTTGTTAATATATATCGAAAGAAATTGGTGGCACGCTTCTGGGCACGTATAGCACACATTTCATTCACGCAAACTTTACATTTATGCAAGGGCAAAAGACGGACCACGGGGAGGTAGCAGATGAAAGACTCGTAATAATTATATGGAAACGTGCAACCAAGTCAAGAGATGGGTCAACATAAAATGGAGTGCATGGAGCAGGCGGGCCATGATTGACTGATAATGGAATTGAAATCTTGACTAAAAATATTATTTGGTGAGCTTGTCCTATATGTATCAGAACAAAAATGAAGACACTGTCATCTTAATGCGATTTTGGTCATTTTTACACAACTGACTCGGTAATACTCAGTTGTAAATTAACATTCGATTCTTTATGTATAGAACTGGCAACGCATGTTTCATACACATGAAGAAAACAACTGCCGACAGTTTATATGATTTTATCCGAACAGAATCTTTAATGAAGAATGGGTCTATAGGGAGAGATATAATTTTCATCACGTGTAAAATGTAGAGCTATATAATTATTAATATTATGATGTTTCCATACGTTGACATTGGATTTTGAATTAGTATCCGAGAGTCATAACAGACAACGAAATTTGCGGTGTTACGTTCTGTCTAGAAATGTAGATTAGTTAGACCTTACTTCTGGTGTATTAAGGAAGTACAAATCTGCGTGATCTTTTATTATAAAGTAGTTTGGATGGAAAGCTCTCTTAGCCAGCATTATTTATTAAGACAACATAAATCCTAAAGAGTTAAAGGTGCTCAGTTACCGAACTCGAAATTACTGACCGGACTCTTCTGACCTACTACTATCCGCAAATGCCAATGTTCTCTCTAGAACTTACGATGTTTCGGTTGTAGCATGCCTTGTGGGATCTTTAAGCAAGCCAGGTATGAAACCTTAGAGTTTTCGAAGATATAATTAACCATGTCAAGATGCTCAGATTAAAGCAGATAAAGTGTACATAGTAATAAAATAAAAATTTAGCACGATACAATGAAAACCTGTTTTATTTTCTAGAATCGTCAGATTAGGGGAGATTGGTGGCCTCGGGTCCATTTTTAAAGTTTAGTATAAGATCGTAAGGGCGACCGACACGGAAGATAATTTTTATATTACTTGGTCAAAAAAAATAAAAAATAACATTTTGCAAAACCTATTGAAATGAAACATCCGTTATTATTATTGCGTTGGGCTCACATGTATTTTACTTTGTGACTTCATAAAAGTTAAGTCTGAAAACGATACCAGATACATACACAACACACGTTTTATAGATTTCTATGTTATGCAATTATATGTATTATATATTTCTCACCGATGCGACAGAAATCTTGATTGTTTGCTAACTTAACTTTCCCTATCTCTGTCACGTCGTCTCGATCATGGTATCCACGCGATGAATACCCTGCCTCTTAAATGTGCCAAACTATATTGCAAATATGAACAGCTCTTTTAAGGAAAATATTGGGTGAGACAATTAATTTACGTTGGGATTCGCACCGAGACAAGTAAATCACTGGGTTACATTTTTTGTCTCCCAACTCGGTTTGCAACGGTTGCGGGGTGACATTAATCTCCCCAAGAGGCAAAGGGTAACCCCGAGACTATGATTTCCTTGCCTCGGTGCAAAACTCAACATAGATTATATTAATCTATGAATATTCGTTATAGTAGTATGTGTTATTTAGGTCTTTGTATTATGGCAGTCTCCATGTGTTATATATACACCCACAGACATTAAAGGGTCGTCTTACATGCGATTAAAAGTAGCATGTTCCCTTACGACGACTTGTAATACCTGCTACTTTGAAAAGCTGTAACCCAGAGTTCATGCCCAGAATTATAAACAAGACATGATTTGACATACATGTGATTCGTAAGCGGTCCCTTGCATTTCTAAATATAGCTCAACAGCTTCTTGGACGACATATACTTTGCACATGATGTCGCAGACGTTAATAATTACTTTCCATCACTGTCGGCCAACGTTTGGGTCTTCAGATGTATTGGAAACATGATCTCCATTAACAACTGAACGATTTCAATACATCTGTGTGTATTGATAAAAAAGAATGTCGCCAGTATCCAATATTACATGCAGAATAAATATGCTATTTATAATCCTATCTCATGATACCAGTGTAACAAATTCCGTTCCTTTAATAACAACTCAGGCTGACCCAAAATACGACAGACACCTTTCACAAAAGAGGTAGACCTAACACAACTGGAGCTGAAAAGGATCCATACATCGTGGCAAACATAGCACTGCTGTATTATGTCCCCGGCTAGCTTCTTTGCACAATGGACTAAATTAGACACATGGCGGTTGACTGAAATTGTTTTTGTCTGTCAAACTATTTTAACCGAGTTGTGTTTAAAGCTTCGTAAGCATATACCCTTAATGGTTTGTTTGTGCGTGTCAGCTAACATAAAACTGAATACGCATTCACTTCGCTGATTTACAAAGAGACCGACGTCCTATGTCCAGTGATATTGGGACGTTTGCTTCAAAGTGTCGAGCAGTGCCGGATTACCATATAGGCAGAGTAGGCACCGGCCTATGGGCCCCACGGCTTGGTTTATTAAAATTGTTGGTTGGTAAAATTAAAAACGTATTAGGAGATAATTTGCGGGGGTGGGGGGTGGGGGCTCCGAGATTTCGACTGCCGAGGGGCCTCCACAGGGTTTAATCCGGCACTGGTGGAGAGTATTGAAGCTCTTAAAACTAACGTAGCGATATCAACGTAACTAAAGCGCGCTTCAGTCGGGCAGAATGCCACCATCTTACTATTTTTGTACAGAGATGGTACCCCTCTTTACCGGGCTCCATTGCTTTTAACTTTGATTGGATAATTTAATGAATAACGGGAAAAAAATTTAATAAGCTGCGCAACGGAAAGCATTTAGCTTGTCTTCTAAACTATACGTTATTGGTAAGAATTTGATATGGATCATCGACAATTTTCCTGAAAATTCCACAAAATATGTAAATCAGGGAGAGCGTCACGCGGGAGAGATTTTAGTTATGTATCTAAATATGGAATGTGTCAAGAACCTTTTGGTAGTTACCTTGATTTTGTGGGAATAGATCTGTATTATAACATACCCCCCGTCTCATCTTTAACCGGAAATGCGCGTCAGTCCTGTCCCTTGAACACCTGGTGGAGGTAGCAATCACAAAGTCTGACGTTTGTCAATAAAGTACAACAAAATCTGTGACAACACGAAATCACCTTATCTGTACAATAAATATACATATATTAATAGTACAGATAAGGTGATTTATTGTAAGGTACTTTACTGATAAAGCGCCAGACTCCTTTGGTAGCAACTATATACTCACTGAATACAAATATTGTTGCTACCGCTACCAGTAACCAGCACTGTTTGTTTTTATTATTACTGCTACAAAATAGTATCAAATCTGCTTGATACCTTTGGATGAAATTAATACAGTAGTAAAAAAAGGTTAATACAAGTTTATACTTGTGTCTTCACAGACAAGATGTGATTGTTTTCTGTTAGAAGAACAAGACACCCACACCCTCCTTCCTGTAATTTAAAAAAAAAAAATCTTTTAAAGTTTTTAAGGCTGCTCACAGCTCAGGCTGTTGTAGCATCCATACCCCTGCATAAACATCTTCATTTGTCTCTGACTTTATCATTATTTTACACTATTTAAAAAATAAGTTAACATTTTATAACAAAAAGTACCAGCACAATCCAACTATGCAATAAAGCAACAACAAAATAAATAAATAAATAAAAATAAAAAGTATATACAGTACAGTATTGAAATTTTCACAGGTAATATTAGAAAAAGATAAATATTTTATGCAAACCATATTTTTAGATCGATTAGTCTAAAAAATTATCATACCGATAGGCACTTATAAGGAATAAATACCTGGATTGTCTTCTTACATTGTCCTTATAGACTTATTTGAAAAGTAAGGAGGTGGATGCTACCAATATTCTCTAGTGTCTGTCTTATGAATGAACCCCCCAAAAACATCCTATTACTGGATTTATATTTAATATATACATTATACAAAAAAATGCTCACTTTTTGGAGAATTTCTTTTGCAGGCAATAAATGAAGTTGTTTGCATTTGCTATGAGCAAAACCCATGAAAAGGAGTATATTTTATTTGCAAATTTACTATTTCTGATGCTTTGACCCTCTCAAAAATACCATATTTATGAACCTGGGATGAAATTTTAAATTTGGCTTGTTATCCCTAACTAATGACGACTAACCAGCTTGTACACTTGGTTTAAATTGTTTAACACCCTACACGTCCTGGTCGTTTGACCGATGAATAAGGAATGACATGGAACATGCGCAGCTTAGTATCATACTTATGCACCATATATTGTGAGGATATAAAAGTTCTTTAGCTGAATTTGTCCCGGATGAATTATTGTCATGATATTCATGATCTATGTAAGCTTGTTCTTACTGCTTAAATATACTACTGCACTACTACTACTAAATAATAATAATAATAATAATAATAATAATAATAATAATAATAATAATAATATCGATACCTTGTTAAAGCGTTGAATTTTAGTCTCCTTAGTTGGCTGAACCAGTAGATTTTTTGTGACACCGGATGTGGTTGTGGTCAATCCCATTACAATATACACTATTGAAAGTGTGGCCAGGGGATGAGAAATATTTTATCATTGGACTTCTTCCCAATTTTCTGGTCGTCTAGTCAGATAGTTGGAGGTTTATTTTTATTTTATACGTCTCTGCAAAGCATATAACGGGATTACACTCTGCAATCATTACCGTTCCCCACCAGAATGTCAGTGACAGAATAGAGCGGATTGTTTTGCAGGTAAACTAACATATTCTTTCCCTGAAAATTACGTTGACGTCTTCTTATGCATATGAATCTGAGAAGCTGTATCCCTGAGATCAAGGTCAAATTTGTCAGCATTTCAACATTTGTCATATTTGTGATTCATATCTGGTCCGTTATATTCCTCCAAACAGTTGAACAATTTCTAACTCAATAAAGCATGACTAACGCAGTACCTTGCTATTATATTTTGTGTCCATGACGACACAGGGCTTTTATTCTTTGCGGATTGATCTGAAAAAGATTTGATTACAAGATTAGTACTTTGAATAGACCTGTACGGCTTTGTTCAAAGGTTTTGAATGAAAATTGTTCTTTATCTCTCGAAATAATTAGTGTGATTTGTGTTTAACATTTTCTGAGCACGTATCGTTAATGTTTCTTTTATTTTCGAGTAGACCAGCTAACATAAAACTGATTCGATATTAACTTTGTGACACTGTGGAGGTCCACACCGAGACATTATAATGCATGGACTGATAGTGTGATGTTTGCTGCAAGCTGGAGGAAAATAACTACCTTATTCATCAAAATTGTAAATATTAAACATATTTTGCATACTACTAATCAAACACTTTTCTTGTTGTATTATTCTAAATACTGGATACAAAACCCTCCACAACAATGGCTCATACACATTAAATTCAACAACATTGCACAATATCGCAGCCCGCATTAAGACATGTTGGTCACCATATTAGAATTAGGGCGGATGTGAGTACATGACAGGATATTAACGCAACACAACAATATACACTTCAACAAATTAATGGCTATATCAAATCTAGACAGCCGACCAAGGTTGAGAATCAAGCTTGTGAACATTGGAGTAATGAGTCCGATGCCCAACCAAGCTAGCTGCCGCATAATTGGCACGGTAGGCTCCATGAAAGTCCAGTGAAACTCTGATTATCCGGAATATCTGCTCCTTCGGACTATTTCCGTGTCCCATGAAGCTTGCATGTATAACAATGTACATATATCTATCAATGAAACTAATTTGCCGATCATGGCCCGAACATAAATCAGTTAATAGAAATCAGAAAGAAACATAATCAAATATAATCTCATACAATGATAATAACAACGGTATTATGTATAACTAACTTATATTCTTACAGTACAAAATGCTTGCAATTAGGAGAAACGGATGGAAACGGGGCGGGAGAGAGTGAGATACAGAGATAACTTTTATTCTTCCACGCGATAGTTATTTAATGAGGCCGCAATGACAACATGTAATTTATAGTACAGAAATCCAAAGTTAATTAAGAATGATTAATGCCTAAAAATGGGTCCCATCAAAGAGAATACGCAGCCGTGACTTAACGGGTGATTAAATTTAATCACATACTTCCGCTGGTGTGAAAAGGATCCATTTTAGCCGAGTTTACTTTGATCGAAACGCTTTGAGACTTGTTAATACTCTGGTTATGAATTTTAGTATATAAGTAAACTATCGTAATGATATCTTTATTTGTTTCTACACTTCACTTTGTAAACATGGCAAACGTCTGTAAACCGTTAATATTTACCTGATTATTGATACATGTTCAATAACCTGTACTTTTATCAGACCCATGCAATCCAGATACTTCCATTCAGTTCCATATTGATTCCAAAATCCGTTCACACGGACGATCGTCATTCGGACAAACTCTCTCACCTGATGGATCTGGACAAGGGATGTTTCATACTAGATCGTTTATAAAATACGTTAATTATCTTTTTATTTTGAGTTTGAAAGTTTGGAAATTTGATGCACAGAGTATACAAATTGCTTGGACGTCCAATGCGTCAAGTACAAAGTTACACTGGAATCTCTTTTCCTTTAGAGAACTAATGTTTGCGAAAATGCAAATGTATACGCATTTAGAAATTAGATGTATTCTTGGAAATATACTTTTTCATGTGAAAATTAATAATAATTTTTCAAGCTTAGGGCATGATATGTTCTCATGGTAACTTTGAAAAAAATACGTTGTCTTTTTCTCCCACAAGACTAGTGCGTAAAATTCTGCTGCATAAGCTACTCTAAAACGCCAATTATCCAGATTTAAAACACATTTTTCAGGAACACGAATGTTAAAATCCAGGTTTAGTTTTCTTCATTAAGTGTTTTCCGTTTGCCTGGTCATAATAAAATTAGAAACATTCCGTTTCTGGCGTCCGAATTACCCGATTTGCACAGTATGCTTATGATCAAAAGTTTGCTGATAAGATATTTTTTATAATTTAGATATTGTTGGAGTCTTAAATGATAACGGCTAAACCCATGTTTTCGTAGCAATTTGATGTACTTAGAGTCTGCGAATCGGATAAAGGTGAGATAGCAGTCATATGTATGTATGTATGTTTGTATGTATGTATGTATGTATGTATGTATGTATGTATGCATGTATGTATGTGTGTGTGTGTGTGTGTCTGTGTTTGTGTGTGTATGTATGTATGTATGTATGTATGTATGTATGTATGTATGTATGTATGAATGTATTGGGTTAACGGATGATCAATGCAATCCTGATTATATATTACCGACTAATTTTCGGTATCCAAAAAAAGGCATACAAGATAAACGAAAAGGCAAATGGTAAAATCATTACACAACAAAATCAGACTTTTTTTTGCATTAACCTCACTATTTCTGACGCACCCAAGGGCAAAGCATTTGCCCCCCTTGGTCGCCTCCTACTCGTACGAAATGCAGAAGGGCCCCAAAAGCCTATTCATCATCTTCAGGCCCACATCAGCAAGTATGTAATTGTGGTCGAAATGATGGATGAATAAATGCATCGATTTAAGTAATCATGAATAGACGTTGAGAAAGATTTAAAAATTGATGGATGGATGGATCAATATATATAGGTCGATAAGTAAAGAGACAGACAGACAGACAGAGCAGAACCGGATGGTGGTGGGCCCTGAGTATCTGGAAACTCCCCCCACCCCCCGTTAAAAAATAATCAATTACACTCCAACATACAGTCACTTGTCACTTGAAATTTGACCATCAGTGTATTCTTGCGCACGTTTATTGGGTATTATTCACATTTTGAGTAAATCGACACATAGAATTTTGCTTTGTTGCTCTTTCGAGAAAAGTCAGGGTCCTTTTGAAACTTTGGAACCCGCCCCATCCCCAACCTTGACCTGATCCGGCCAGAGAGAGAGAGAGAGAGAGAGAGAGAGAGAGAGAGAGAGAGAGAGAGAGAGATGTCAATATCCATTGGCCCAGATTCATGGTCTCGTAAGTCTGACGGGTGCCTATTATACATAAACATAGTTATAAAAAAATAGCAATTCCTCAGAAATAAATAACAGAACTATATTTTAATAATTGTTTACAGTTAGTATAAAATTTACAAAAGTAGGACGCATGAATATACAAGTAGTTCTTTCTGAATGTACGCACTAAAAATGTCTGCTTATTACAACGGTACTGTAGTCTGTATTAAACTAGTAATGCACTAGGGTACCTGCATAATTTTCTACCTACCTAAGCAACTACCTTGATTTCCTGCCTAAGTTTTCAATCGCCTGCCTTCTTAATCTTATTTACATATATGTTCCTATAGCATTCGGAAATATGCAGCCGCTGTATAATATTTCCGTTATTTCATGGATTACCTTAAACATAGATACGCTTATATATATATATATATATATATATATATATATAACATATATATATATATATATATATATATATATATATATATATATATATATATATATATATATATATATACATATGCTATCTGTGTGTGTATATCTCTGTGTGTCTGTCTGTACGAGAGGAAATGCAGTCACACTGAGATCTTGACCAACAGTATTAGGCTCGATAAAGTATATAGGTTCCCATGAACGTGATCTAGCTTTCAGGAGTAATGTGGAATATACTGTGTCAATACATATTGTACACACGCACAGACATACACCTGTATGTGTGTGTATATATATATATATATATGACA